>JAECUM010042371.1:0-21904 GCA_016617855.1 Megalonaias nervosa
AAGAAATTATTCTCGGCGATTTCATTGCTGAGGAGATATATTAAGAATTTCTAGAAATTTGTCTGATTTCAGGCAGGAATGTGCTTAAAGCATAATTAGATCTTTATCGTATGTAACTTAGATTAAATATTCTCGTTCCAGCTCCTGTAACTGTTCCTGAGTTAATAATATTTTATCATCACCCGTATGATGTATATGAAGATTTATACTAAATTTTTCTGTGTCAGATTGTGTAAAAACCGATCTGACTGCGTTTTCGAGGGATGATTTATTTATGATTCTGGCGCCCATGTGATAGAACATTATAAAACTACGCAGAGTATAATTCAAAAATATTTGGAGGTGATCATTTTCAGATTCACAAATCACATAGAGATATTTCCAGATTATTCTGAAGCCGTCTCGATGTTTTTTATTATCTGCCTCTAATAAAACTCCAAATTACTTACATATCGTCTTTATTTTGTTTTAAATATCTGTCAAGGATAAAGATATACGAGGGGGCGGGGGCTCAATAGTGGATTCACAAACGCACATATAAACGTATTGTAAGGGATTCATCTCTCAAATCAAGGTGCCTGTTCTGGTCAGTAAGTCTGAAATGTTTCGTTACAACAGCGGATTATGACATCGCAGATTAACCGGATTAACAGGTACTGACACAATTAAAAATCCAGGTGGTACTTCAGGAGTAAATGAATATAAAATATATCCCTGCTGTCCTTGTATGGATCTTTCAAGATCTACTTGATAGCTGCCATCGATCGCATCACACAGCAGATTAACTGCGATCGTTGATGCGATATTGACAACACCTGGTGATACATGACGACCGCCTCCGTCAGGATCATTGCTATGTTGGGAATACCTGGAGGAGGGAATATTTTTCTCCCTGATTCTAGCATCGCTGGAAAATATTCAACAATTATATCACTGACTGTTTTTGTCAACTCATCGGAGTTGAATCCTGGTAAAATGAATGTTGGTGATTCTGCTTCTGTGATCGCGTAATGTCCAAGAAACAGTTTCTTGATCACCACCTTAGAAGGAGGTGTATCAAAGATGAAATCATTATCAGTAGCAAATATCTGTGTCAATAATAACCCAACTGATATATTTGAGGTCGGATACAACCTGATTTAGATGCTGTATGGTTCCAATGATTTGATGCTTTAGATCATCATTGGGATATTCTCGTATGTAACTTTGAAACAACTGACACAGTTTGCTGCATACACGCTTATGCTCAGGCGTAATAGTTTCAACAAACGAATTAATATCTTTTTCGCCGATATTAGCCTTAAAATTAGCATCATGATGATATATAGTTTTAGTTAGCTTTGGAAATCTTGTACCGTCAGTCGCAGAAAAATATTCACTCTTAAAATCTACCTTTTCCCGCCAATACTAATCATTTGGGGTCCCAAATACCGCCATGGAAAATTTTTCTCGATACTCTGGAAGGGTAGAAAATATTCGTTTATCTGAAACATAATCAGATCGTTGAGTATCTGCGGTGGTCTGGAAGGTGCCTGTGGTGCCACTTCTGCCCAACCAAGCACAGTTCTGACCGATGATTGATATATGTATTGTTACGTGTTGGCTCGTACAATAATAACAAGAGAAAAGAGTGAAGTCAACAAGCTTTGTATATTTTAACAAAATAATTTATTTCCCTAGAAAACAAAGTATAAATTTGAAAATAGGACTTACGGTTTGTGAATATAATCAAAAATTTAATCCAAAAAAATGAAAAATACAAGCCCTATCACTAAATAGTTCTATTAGAATCCAGGTTCGAATCTCGACGACGTTCCAATATGGAAGGCGATGACATCTGGTGCGGTCCTTGAACAAATAGCAACAATTCCTCAATTGAATCACAGTTTATATTTCCGAATAATTCCAGAATAAATTTCAACTGAATTTCTTTCTCCCGGAATTTATAAAACAGTACACTCGTTTGGCTTTCTAGAGAATAAATTATTAAATTCCAAAAACAAATGAACTTCAAAAACATCTGGTTTCAACAATAAAAACCTATCCAGCCTTCCAGGTTTCAAAAATACAACTGACTGCCAAGCGCTCAGAAAGGGTATGAAATCCAACCAAATTATCATCCCGTTCTCACGAGATAGATCACGTGGTCTCTTAACACTTGAACAACGCAATAGGAAAAATGTAATTTGTCACGTAGCAAGATAGGGGATCTACTCTCACTCTGAAATAAATTTAAAAATAAAACATTGTTTATTCAGACTAGACGAAATGACCTTGGCAATAGCCGATCGTTTTCGCGTAGCGCTTACACTACCGCGGACCAAGGTGAACTAAAAATATTGCTAATGTAACACCTTTTACGTCTTAGATAAACAGAATTACTGAAAGAAAATATCGAATCCCGTGAAAATAATCATTACAATAAAATGTAATGAAGCAAAAATAAAATAAAAAAGAATTTTAAAACAAACTAACACACAAGCAATTTAATTACATATACGTAACAATATATCTACGGCATAATCTGCTTTGATATTTCTAACGCGGCAGATAACATTGGCTCATGTACACTTATTGTTATTTTGGATTCTTTTCCTGTGATAGATTTGATTCTGCGCTGGAACTCACTGCTGATCTGTTCTGTATGATAACTGCCCGTAGGAATACTAACAACTTGCCAGTCGGGGGTTCCATCGGGTTTATTTTTATATGCAAATACCAATGAATTATTTGATTGCAACCTACCAAATGACTTTGATCTGATATTTGGCCAGCTGTAATATACTCGCAATTGTGCCAGAGCTATTTCCTTGGCTGGAATTGCCGTTGGAAAGCTAACGTCAAACCCAGGCTTGGTTGAGCTCTAGTAATCGCAGTGATTGATTTTGCGATATTATTATTTAAATCCTGATTTTAAATACCTGTCTTTGTCGGAGTCGGTGGCGATTCTACCTTGACAGAGTCAAGAGGTTGGGTTCCAGTTGATTTATAGTAAACCTTAATCATTTCTTCGAATTCCTGATCAGATATTATTCCATCGTTGAGCCCTGATGATATCAGCGATGATAATTTGGCATGTGCCTTTGTTGCCCCTGATAGCAACGTTGTATAGTCGTGTAATTTATCAGCCACGCACGTGGATAGCTTTATGCGGTGATATTAAGAATACCAGCAACACCGGTTAAAACGGCGGAGGCAGAATACAAAATTTTTTCAGTAACGACGATACGTCTGTGGAATGTTTTTTTTTTTTTTTTTCCTATTTTTTTTTGTTGTTGTTTTACTGTATACTCATTAATGCTATTATTAAGTTGGGTCTGACACAAACACGCTTGCTTGTATCTGAAACGTTGAACGTCAATTGGGGTTACAGGCGATTGGTTCATTATGTAGATTACTAACAATTGAAGTAGGTGGTATATTAGCGACGAATTCAATACACCAATTGTACAACACGCCGAGGCCTTTTTCTTCGGGTTGAACCACGAATGTTTCCTCGTCGTTTTGCTCCAATATCACTAACATAGATCCAGAAGATTCACTAACTGGATAACGCCGTGAAATTGTGGTAGATATTGTGAATGTTGTAACGCCGAGTGCTGAGAACCTGTACATGACGGGAACCTTGGCGATGTGTTTGATGGATTTATTGAGTGGTGTCCATAATGCTGATTCAGACGCTGGTGTATATACTACACTATCGGTTATCTTTTTGATGTCAGAGAGCTTAATGTCGATGACTGCTGGACTCCCAAAAAATTCATTAATGGCCCTATTTACGTTTCTACGAAAATTTGTAAACGCGGTTACATGATTAACATATTCAGATCTAAATTTGGCCATACCATCATTGATTGTCATTAACGAGGTCATCATCGGGATGTTGCTATAGCCGACGTATTTATTCGTTGTAGCGTCATCGTTTGATTCTGGTTGTCCAAGACCAGTAATTTTATTATTAGCCATATTGAGAGAACCAGTCATTGCATCACTAGCTTCAGCAATGCATTTACTGATCTCAGTTCTGACCGTAATGTCATTGCCGTCCACGTATTTTTTGTTGCCACATCATCGTCTGATTTTGGTTCTCTCACATTTATATTTGCATTTTTGCTCATGTTGAGATCGCCATACATAATGTCTCCAATTCTTGCGATACGACCAGCATTCTCTACCATGAATGTTAGAATTGATTCCTCCGAGATTTTAATTTTACCGTTTTTAGCAAATACTACTATCTTCGGTCGCACCTGTAACCCGCAGAATAATATCTGTCAACGGGATATTGCTCGTTTTTAACCGTCCTAGCTGATCCTGGAAAACAACAACTTCATTTTGGTCTACATCTGGGGGACGCAAAAAAGATTAGCGAGCTCATCCTTGACCTCGTTGAGGGTTGCATATTTGGATAAATGACCTTGGGGTTTGCCCTGAGTAAGACTCAGAGCAGGTCTTCTGTAAATATCTGCCATTGTATATTACACTAAGACCTGTTTAAAACGTTGGATGACGATGTTGTCTGGTGGTATACACTTGCACGATTTTATGAGGCGGTGCCCCTGACGAAGTCGACACAGCGTCGAGCACAGCGAGTACTTCAGTGCCACATATTGGCGGATCAGTTATTGTCTGTGTTGGTAATGTTGAATACCAGACGGGAGTGCTTTGCACTCTTATGACATATTTTAAAAATTCTTTTGGTGGCGCCAACCCATACGAATCAAATAAACAACTCCACGTGGGTCAATCGTGTATGCAACCCAGTGAGTACCCCTTCCACTGTTAATGGAAGGACCAAAACTTCCATCAAGATTAATGATACCGGTTTCAATACGGTTTGGTTTTTCCGGTAATTGATCACGCATAAAAACACTGCTGAAGTTTTTGATTTTTAATTTCTTAGCAGCATCAAGTAAATCAAAATGGGACATGAGAGGCATGTTTCGCGAAGTGTTCAGGGCAGTCTCAGATCCGATCAGCTCGCGGATTGACCGTACCACGAATAGGGGGTTCCTGGCAGTCTTAGACACGCCCTTTTTTGGAAGTCTTTAGTCCGTGACCTGTTGCTTTCTTTAATGCCATCCCAGTGGGAGCTCCAACAGCACCATGTGCAGCTGCTTTTGCAACAGCTGGGCTGCAGCGGCTATCAACGCTGGTATAGCTGCAAGAAGTGAAAATATACCACCCGTCTTGGCTATGTCTTTAATGGCACCCGCAGAAAGATTAAGTCTAACACCGGCCTTTGATCGTTTGGGGTCATTGAAGTGCTTGAATTGACGTTCTGTCAGGGATAGTTTATTTGGACCCTTGGGATCGCTTGCTATCTGTGCTGATTTCACTAATATTTGTATTCCAGAATTCTTGTTTGATGCTGATTTTAGCTTTTTAATCTGACCAGGGGTCAGAGTAACATTAACATGATGATATGATATTATAGTATCATGAGCGATTTAATTACTGATCGTGCAATCGATTACATGTTTTCCACTGGGGCAACAATGACTCTCATTCGTCCACCAACACCTTCAAGCAGCATTGTTTTGTCTGAGAATATAACAGCGATTGCTCTATAACCACCAGAAGGCAGTCGTGCTACCCAATCTCGGGAGTGTATATCAACGACTGATTGTCTGAACAAATCCAAGTGTTCCAGTGAGAAATAATAGATCGTATATAATATTGTGAAATCCCGCTGGGATATTTGCAAACCAGAATCCACATTCTGATCACTCCCCATGAATGTCATCAACCGATAATAAGCACGTGCAACATGATTATTATCAAAATTCAGCAACACTTCTTCAGACGGTTCTTTTATTCTCAGAGAAACTTCACTAACCCCAAGACTGTCAAACACCATTGGATTTCGTTCCTGCGAATCTACTCTGGCATCTTCCTGAAACGCGATGAATATATGTCGTGGTGCTGACACCCTCTACTGTGATGCTATCTGCCATGTGAATAACCCAGCAACATGACTTTGAATACTGTCTGTGATCATCGTCAACCATGACAACACTGATTTACCACGTGAGTCCATGAAAGAGAGCAACCGTTGTTCTTAATTCAGCGATGGATTCATTGTTGGCATCCACAACGAAAGTTTTGTTAGTATCACCTTACCTGCATCAACGGCAGCAGCACGCCATATTGCATCCTTGTCGGTGGCTTTCGTCACAAGTACCACGGTGTTTTAGCGCCAAATATAACTTTTCTAACACCGAAGTTATGCCTGCAAATGTCAGTAAAATAATAGATCAAAATATATATGATAGTGGAATCACACGTGAAAATTCTTCATCGCTGTTTAACATTGATCGACGTGATGAAAATCCCAATTTGAAAGTTTCATTCATTGATGCAACTTCAGTTCCAGCTGCATTCAGTCTTATGTTGCTACTTTCGGGCTGATCAGTGGTATCCTTTGCAAACATCATCGACGGACCAGCTAATCTCGAGTAATCATCGCTGTATCTTGAAAGGCCAAGTATCGTCGTAGCAACATCAACATTTCTGAGACATGATTCAATATTCTTTCCGTCAGTCATGTATGTGGCGCTGTTAAAAAACGCCATGAGGCCAGTATTAATAAAACCAACTTGATCACCAATACCGTATGCTGTATCGTCTGCATCCAAAAGTCTACCTTCGATCTTAATGAATGCCTCAGCGGGCAAGAAATATCTACTTGTATCCGGAACTTGCAACTCAATTCTTCCTCGTGCATTAGGTACACGTGCGTCATAAGAATAATACTGATAATCACGCACCGATTCATCCTTAAGGACTGGTGCATCCATGTCAAATGTTGGATCAGATACATGTCTGAATATCTATTTTATTTGCTATCATCTAACACGAAGACCACTTCCCGCTATTAAACTTGCAGTTATATTCCGAGCTTTTTCACCAGCTAATTCTTTCCACCGTTCATTAGCAGCTTGATTTATTATTTTACTGACATTGGCAGGCATACTTTCGGTGCTGGACAATTTTACTGGCTGAGTTCGGACAGCTGGCGGTCTGCGTATTAGTCGTGCTAGACTCTCTTTGATTGCTGAGAATTCTGTACTAGCAATATCACCAACAGCACCAATACCATTATCACGAACGTCAATAGCTTTAATTCCCAGTTGCTTTACAATCGGTATTCCTTTTTGGGCGATCCTTCTGAATAGACCCTGAACAACATCATCGAGTCCATCTCCGTTGGTAACTTTATATGTTGGTAATCGCGAATTTATCACCATGACCATTACAGGTCCACGTTGAGCATTATGTATGATCATCTTATTTTCTTGTCACTGATCTAATTGCATACCCTCAATCACTGCAGTAATCATCAACGATTTCATCAATGGGAGACCGATAAACATTAATATCCATGATACCGCCTTAAATAATCTCTGACAAATATCAGCTGCTTCATTAGTGATTTCTGAGGAATTATTTTTCGGCTCTTTTTCCGCCAATCAGAATTTCTAGTCTGTCAACATCAGAGAGGACGTTGCTGGGGGATGGGGAAATAAGGCCCTTTCCTCAAGCAGCAATACCACTTCCAGTGGAACAGGGGTCAGGATTTGCATCATACCATTCTTCTTCTTCCTTACTTGTTGTTTTGTCAGCTTTTGTGACTGGTTCTAGTTTTTGTGGTTGTTTTTGTGGTTGTTGTTGTTTTTGTTGTTGTTGTTGTTTTTGTTTTTTTTTGTTTTTGCTATTGTAATTGTGGTTGTTGTAATTGTGTAAGATATTTATCTATTTCGTTGATAAAAACAATATATCTTGTATCATTATTTCGGGCCTGATCAACCTAGTAGTGTATGCGAAATATCCATTTATACCAGATGTCTCGACTTACATTATAATTAGTGTACTCGGATTTCAAAACTTTTTTCTACTACCAAAACCATACACAGCAAACGCAGATAATTTTCCACGCTGTCAATTTTTTTTTATGGCGGCAATACTCCCTTTGGCAAATTTATCATTGACTTCAGTTTCTCTCTTGCTTGTTCTGATTCTGGTTCTGGTTCTGGTTTTGATTCTGGTATAAGATCCTTTATATTGCCTATTTCAGCACAAGCTTGGTCAATACCTTCAAGCATATCTAGCACTAGTTGAGCAGCAGCTATTGCACCTGGAAGTTCTCTTAGAATCTTTTTTTGTTTATTTAGTTCCTTTTGCTATTTTTCCAGTTGCTTTAGCGGTTTGCTCCAACGTGGGAAGAAGACCTTCGGTAGCCTTTGTAACTGGTTTAAATAACTGTTCTGCACCTTCTGTAAATTCCACCTGAGACTCCTGACGCTCTTGTAATGTTGCTTGACAGAATCACGGACTGGAAGATATTTTTTAATTGCCTCTAGTCACTGTCGAGCTAGTTTAGTTGGTTAGCGTAGGATCGCTTATTATTATTTGATATTATTAATGATTTAATTACTAACCGCGTCGCTACAGCAGCAGGGAGGGTGACGACCAACAGTGAGTGTCCCGTGTCGAAGTCGATTAGAAGTCTCGGTCGGTTAGAGGCCTCGGTTTAGAATTATTGACGCTTGTTTGTTCATTTTCGTAGGAAGGTTTATTTTCATAAATGAACTGCTCTAAAAAGTGGTCTGTTCACCCTCCCTGCTGCTTTTCATATGTCATTTATGATTAATGAATGAGTAGAAATTTATCATTGATCTACAGGCCTGCAGTTGAAAGAATGGTTATATTGTTACATGTAGGCTCGTACAAAAATAACAAGAAAAAAGTGAAGCCAACCAGTTTTGTATATTTTAGCAAAATAATTTATTTCCCTAGAAAACAATGTAAAAATTGGAAATAGGACCTACGGTTTGTGAATATAATCCAAAATTTAATCCTAAGATTGATAAATATAAGTCCTATCACTAAACAGTTCTAACAGAATCCGGTTTCGAATCTCGATGACGTCAGGTGAGGTTATTGTACTAATGGCAACAGATCGTCGATTGAATCACAGTTTATGTTTCCGTTAAACTCCAGAATAAATTTCCACTGAATTTCTTTGTCCCAGAACTTTTTATAAAAAGTACACTTGTTTAGTTTTCTAGAGAATAAATTATTAAATTCCAAAAAATAGAAAAACTTCAGAACAAGCCGGTATCAACAATATAAATCACCTTGTACCCTCAAGGTGTCAAGAATACGACTGGCTGGAAAGCTCTCGGAATGAGTATTTAACACAACTAAAATGTCATTTCATTCCCGCGTGATGGGTCACTTGGTCTCTTAACATTTGAACAGCGTAATTAAAAATGACATTTATCCCGTGTGCAAGAATAGCCCTATCTAAAAATCAAATTCTCACAATGAAAATGTATAAGAAAAGAAAGACTGTTTACAGTTCAGCTAACATGCAGGCAGAAATGACCTTGGCAATAGCCAATCATTTACGCGTAGTGTTTACAAAATCTATGAAAAAAAGTGAGCTAAAATAGTGCTAATGTAATAGCTTTTACGTTCTATACAAACTGAATTTACTGGAAAAAATATCGAATCCCGTGAGAACAATCATTACAATAAAATGTAATGAAACAAAAATAAAAGGAAAAAAAATCCCAAAACTAGCACACAAGCAACTTAATTGCACATTCGTAACAATATATTCGTATTATTGCGCCATGGGCGGATCACAATTTGATCTACCAGTAGTATTGGTATTCAATTAGCTTTATACCAACACTTTAAATGCTATGCTATCTTTAATGTGTGTGTGTGTGTGTGTGTATGTATATATATATATATATATATATATATATATATATATATATATATATATATATATATATATATATACACACATACATACATACATAATGGTCTCGGTGATTTCTGCACACATAAGGTTCATTCGACCGATTGACGAAAATAAAATACTGCAATGCTTACCATTTGAAAAGTGACAATTGTCACCAGAAAATTCTGTTCAAAAGAAAATTAATTTTGGACACACGGGATACCACCCCCGTGTTTTCATGACTCGCGATATGTCAGCCTATTCTGCGCACAGCTTTGAAAAGATGTAATGTTAATCCATCGGGCAACGGAAATGAAATACATTAATGACTAGGATGTAATGTGTTTACAATGTCTTGTTTATGGGTAGTAGACAATTTTGTACTTGTGGGACAACGCCTTGCAAAATTGGAAACTTGGATTAAGATGCAAAATTGTTGTAATGTAAACATTTCCATCTTTTATATAATGTATTTATTTGTATGATTCTGAAAGATACATAGTAAATAGGATTTTCTAGGTTACAGGTTCAAGATGGTCATAGAATGGGTCTTCATGTTGACATTTAGAAATCACATTTTCACATGCAATTGGGGTGGAAATGTGAGATATTTTTGTACACTTTATGAATATCACTTTCCTTAATTAAAATACGATTGTTCTTTCTTGATACAAAATGGATTTTTGACAAAAAATAACACGTGATCCAATGGTTACATAAATAACGTATCGTTGTGCAGAATTGGCCGACATTTGGGGGGTGTGTGCGTGTGTGTGTATGTGTATATATATATATATATATATATATATATATATATATATATATATATATATATATATACACATACATAGATACATAGATATATAGATGCATATATATAAGCATGTGTGTTATGATTTGAAATTGCATTAAAAAAATTTAAGGGGAGTTTGGTATTTCACATGCAGTTTAAATATTTGTCTCTGTTACGATTAATGCAATAATTAGTAATACTACTGCTTTTACTTCTACTCCAAATTATGATCATCATTGTTACCACCACCATAATCATAATCATCATCGTTGAACGGGAGCATAGGACGGTATTCTCTACAAATTATTAAAGATGATAACAAAGATAACCGTTCCTTTACTTCTCCTCCTTCGTTTGAAGTAAACCGGACATTGATCTAATTGAAAGAAATAGCTATTTGTAAAATCCTGTACATGTCACCACACACGACATAGAGCATAAAACAGGTTTCGTAATTATATATAGTATTTCTCAATGTATCTTCAGTGAACAAGCGTGCAGTAGTACGCATACTGTAAAGCAATATATTTATGTTTCTTGCCGACTCCAAGTTAAATTGTCCAATATTTCTCATTCTTTTTTTTTTTTTCTTTTCTCTATCTTTATTGAGTTTATCGTTTATTATAATTTCCATTGCTCGGTACATTTGAATTCTTCACATTTTCCTTAATTTCATATTTTTGTCTTTTTTTATTTCTAGGTTACTTGATTTTATTCTTCACAAAATCTCCAGATCCTATTACACCTTGCACACCTATATGAAATAGTTGAGCACAGCTTGAACTTGTTCTTCGAAATTTGAATCACTGTGGTCCTACTAGTAGTTTATCGTACACTCATAATAATCCAAAGTTCATTTTATCAGTATAAACGTTATAAAGTTCTTCTCTCTCTATCTTTCGTTTTTTGAATGCCTGACCTTTCTTAAAAAGTACAAACTTCCTAATCCTTAAATGTGGAGGCAAATTAGCTGAAAATAAGATGTAGATCAAATTGAAATTAACTAATTTTAGCTGATTTAATGTGAGACGTTTCTGCAAAAAATAATTTAACATAATTATACCGAAAGTATCTGGTTTGTAGCACCGCAGAGTCAGTGAGTTTCTGACTAAAATGGTAAATGTACACCAAGAGAGATTAGACGGATTCTTGGTATTCATCCGAACTCCTTTTCCAGTAAACGTGCTGCAATTTAAAAAAGGAAAGAGAAATATGACCATCAAAACGATCTACCCGTTATAAACTTGAGGTCCATTAGAACAAATTTAAATCATGCATTCGACAATGAGATACATGAGATTTATATGTGCAAATGACTAACATACTCGAATGTCAGAAAGAGCATACACTCCATTTCTTGTATCCGTAAGCCTGTCGAGTTCGCAACGTAATTTGTTAGTAAATAAAGACATTATTTGTCTTTCAATTTAGGTTTCTTATTAGAGAGAGAGAGAGAGAGAGAGAGAGAGAGAGAGAGAGAGAGATTTATCATACTTGACATGACAATACACGGGATGAATACATTTTGTGTGGACTCCAGAACAACATAAAATAAAGCAGTGATAACGCATGTCTGAAACGAGACACAAGACTAAACTCCCTTCCCATCCTCCGTATGAAGGCTTCACGTTTCCCATAAAATATATAGTTAAACTGATATTTGACCTAACTTCGTCGAGTGTAGTATTTTCATAATTTCATTTCAGTCTTAACTTCCATTAGCGTTATGTTTTATAAACAAATGATTTTTTTTTAAACATAAAAGGCTTTTAATAAGCAAAATCGTACTTCAAGTTGTTATTGCATAGATAAGTGAATATAATTTAGTGCACCATACAAAGCAATGCTTTTATAGGTCGAATATACACATGTGGCAAATTTCTTCTGGAATATACAGTGTTATGTAAACACAGTGCGGACTGCATATACAAAATATAGATTAATGAAGTAGGTTTCGCGTAAATATCCATTATCTACGAACAATATACTGCCAAATATGATCTTATAAATTTAAGGGGGGGGGGTATAACAACTGGGAAAGAATATTAAAGTTTCTTATTTCAGAGAAAATTAAGAGATACTTAAATTCCTACGGCGACAATGTTTGCAAATGTTATAAAACATGTACACATTACAATAACCGAAAAGCTGCCGTTTACTCGAATCGAAACTAAAACTTTAAGTTGACCTGCATGTTAGGAGTGCAACTCACGCTATATATATATATATATATATATATATATATATATATATATATATATATATATATATATATATATATATATATATATATATATATATAGCAACTGGAGTGTTTGTGTGATTTGGATTTTTAACGTAACTTTAACAAAGTAGAAAAAGTCATATCGCTACGGTGTCTGCAGTGTGGCAGTTTATAGTGATGTCTAGTACTGGGGCATCATGCCTCAGAAATGTAGCATGATGTCCCACCCAGTCACATTATCCCGACACCAGGCCGACCAGTCCTAACTCTAACCTCTTAATGGGGAGCGTCTAGCTAGGCAGCTGTTGGTACCATTTATTATAAGTCTTTGGTATGACTCCACCGGGCTTCGAACCCGCGACCTCCCGCATCCGAGGCTGACGCTCTAACCACTAGGCCACCGGAGCGGTTATAACAACTGGAGATTAGCTTTCTAGTTTACAGGAGAATTCATGGTCAACACATTCCGTTTCACAAGTATTAAGTGTTTCTTCGCTTCAGATCTATCATAAACCTAATAACTAAACGTTTCATGTCATAATCATACATGCTTTCTGAGTGGCAAAATGAATTGTGTATGTCCTAGTGAACGTCATATCCAAGTTTTTCTAATTAATGAAATAAGATTTGCGTCATGTATTCATATTGTTACGTATCGGCACGTTCAAAGTAACACAAAGAAAGAGTGAAGACAACAAGCTTTGTAAATTTTAACAAAGATAATTTATTTCCCTAGAAAACACGGTGAAAAGATAAATATGTGAAACAAGACTTACGATTTACGAAGATCCAAAAATATGTTCTAAATTTGTGAAAACACACAAGTCCTGAGAATAAACAGTTCTAAATTGATACAGTCTGAATCTCAGTTCCGTTCCAAGATGGCGGATGATGACGTCAGACGAAGGCTAACACAAAATGTCCAGAATTTTCACTGTAAAGTACAATTTGTATTGTTCTGTTCCGATTTAGAAGTAATTTCATCAAATGTCTTTGTCCAAAGCCACTAGTGTTGTTCTCCAGGGAAAATAATTACTTAGAAAGTAGATGAAATACAGCTACCACCACTAACAACACACATGTTGTTCCTAACACGTACGAATGAACAAACACCTCTCTCCAGCACAGAAATACCTTTTCCTTAAGGTATTAGAAACTCTGTAAGATGTTATGATGTGACTCTCAGCTATGACTGACCACGACTATGACTACCACTCTATAACTAAATATTTCTTACAGGTAACTGAGCATTTAAAACAAGCTAATGCGTCATTACATGTACACATGCACGAATAAACACGTGTGATTTCGCAATCCATCTGGACATTACGAAAACCTAAACAAGTATCAGCCAATCATTTACATAGCTACTGTTGAATGTTTACTTGCGACGAATTTACTATCATACAAAGCTCATGCTTACACGAGTCACATTTACGTTTTAAATAAATACGATGTTTCTAACAAACTATTAGAACTTGCTAACATAATCACCATAATAATAATAATATTTAGTGGCATAAAAATAAAATGAAAATGAAACAAAGAATTAGAAGAATTTAAATTTTAGCACATATGTAATTTAACTACAGGGTCGTAACAATATGTAAACCAAAAGCAGAAGAAATATTTTGAAGGTGTATGAGATTGAAAGAACAAAATTTGCGATGGAGATTAACGTTGGAAAATCATTGACAATACAATGAAATGACTGAGAGTAAAATGAAAGGAAAATTAAACAAAAGTCAAAGAATTTGGAGTTATTATCATTCATGCCGGAAAATACAACTATTAATCGATTCCTGCTAATAACCGGTTTCGGTTTCGGTGGATTATTCTTCAATTGTGATATGATTTTACTCTGTATTGAGAAAGATTTTCGTGACCTGTCTGTTTCATCTTTTGCAAATTTACAGGCACATATGGACTATAGATTTCTTTAATAGACCGGTAACTAAAATAATCTAATGGGATTAATGAATCAGGAATATATCGCGGGCTTTAATCGACCAGGTTTCATTGTTATTTTCTGTAATAATCGCAAGACCCGGCTGAATTTAGAAATTGGTACCATGCCATCTGAATGAGTGTTTGTGTGTGTGTGTGTGTGTGTGTGTGTGTGTGTGTAAATAGAATGATTTCGGTAACTTAACATGTATGGTGTATATAATATCTGTAAAGCTATAACTTCAGTTCAAACCATATTAGTAGTATATGGGGGCGATCTACGGACAATGGGAATTAGCATTACGAGATCCCCTGGGCCTGTCTACGGACAAGATTTCTACGGAAAAAAGCACACCCTGGGACGATATAGGGACAATGGGAAAGTACATTACGGGACCCTAATATCGAATATAGCGTCAAGATTTATAGCGTCAAAAGCACACCCTGGACGATATAGGGACAATGGGAATTTTGTATAGCGTCAAAAGCACACCCTGGGGTGATATAGCGTCAATGCGAATTTAACATGGGAATTTTAACATGGGTGGGACTATAGACGGACAAGATTTATAGCGTCACGTAGACCGTAATGTTAAAATTAGGGGGTTGTATCCTGGCGTCAGTGGGAATTAGCATCACGGGACCCTACTTTGTACCCTGGCGTCAAGATTTTCAGGGTCAAAAGCACACCCTGGGACATCCTGGCGTCAAGATTTTTAGCAACAAAATTAGACGTCACTGAAACTAGAAATTTTGAGGCTATAAATATAGACTTGGGTTTTCCATAGGTTGCAGCTATAAATACATACAAGGATTTTTAAACAGGAATTGACCAAAAATTGTAGCTAAAAATAGACCCTACCTGTTCCATTCCTCTTGTCGCTATACAGGCCTAATATTTTTTGTCGCTAAACAGGCCCAATATCTTTTGTCGCTAGACAGGCCCAATATTTTTTTGTCGCTAGACGGCCCAATATTTCCCCATGTTCAATTCCCCTTGTCCGTAGGGTACAAAGTAGGGTCCCGTGAGGCTATAAATCTTGAGGCTATAGTGAAAACGACCAAATTTAACATAGAAGTCTACGTGAGGCTATAAATCTTGAGGCTACGGTACAACCCCCTAAATTTAACATAGAGGTCTACGTGAGGCTATAAATCTTGTCGCCAGGGTACAACCCCTCTAACTTCGACCCTAAAAATCTTGACGCCATGGTACAAAGTAAGGTCCCGTAATGCTAATTCCCATTGTCGCCAGGGTACAACCCCTCTAATTTTGTCGCTAAAAATCTTGACGCCAGGGTGTCCCAGAGTGTGCTTTTGACCCTAAAAATCTTGATGCCAGGGTACGAAGTAGGGTCCCGTAATGCTAATTCCCATTGACGCCAGGATACAACCCCCTAATTTTAACATTACGGTCTACGTGACGCTATAAATCTTGTCCGCCTATAGTCCCACCCATGTTAAAATTCCCATGTTAAATTCCCATTGACGCTATACAGGCCCAGGGTGTACCATTTGACGCTATAAATCTTGACGGTATACAGGCCCACCAATGTTAAAATTCCCATGTTAAATTCCTATTGACGCTATATCACCCCAGGGTGTGCTTTTGACGCTATACAAAATTCCCATTGTCCCTATATCGTCCCAGGGTGTGCTTTTGTCCGTAGAAATCTTGTCCGTAGACAGGCCCAGGGGGTCTTGTAATGATAATTCCCATTGTCCGTAGATTGCCCCCATATACTACTCATATTTATTTCATAAACTTTGTCAAACAAAGAACACAAAGATGGGACAACGATGATTCAGTAGAAAGCATTAGCTTATCAAAGTACTGTCTCATCAATAGTAAAATAAAATTTACCAACACAAATCGGAAAGCTGGTTAAAATGTTTCCATGGAAAAGGAACCATCACAAATATTTACAGAAGTATAAATATGTACGGAATATATTCTGTAATAGTTTTTGCTACCTGAATAAATTCTATACCAGTATTTGGTACCTGAAAAACAGATGATGCAAAAGGTTGTGATTTTTATGGAATGCTTAGATCATTTGTCGATGATAATTAAGATTGGCACAGGCAAGAATAGTATTTTTCACAGTGAGAACATAATTTTACCAATTGTTGTTTCCTTGCAATCATGATGAATGAACACATTTTTACGCTAATGCACTATTCCTACTGAGTCTTCATTGAAATGTAAAAAGATATTTATGTATGTATGGACCTGTGTACCTATCTATCATAAATACTTTAGTGAGCTTTCTTCATTTATATCTAGTGGGTCAGAATTTATATTTTGCATCTATGTTACAAAAGTTGCTGCTTTACTACACCAACGTTGTCCAGCACATTTACAATTCACCAACTCCCCTCCTCCATTAAAAAGTACTCTGTGGAAGGATTAGAGTTTGTCTTTTGATACTGACTGACTTTTCCTGTGACCCCATCTAATCGGGAGATCATTAACTAATGAATGCCATTTGAGGATTTTAAATCAAATGTTAGTAAGCCTCATTAAAGTGTTTGCAAAGTCTCTAGTAGGTACTCGTAATTGTCTGTATTATATTGATCGAGGAAATTATAACAAATGTAGCTGCACCAGATGACGCATTCATATGATTATATTCTTTTTCGGTTCGCCTTTGGCACCAGATTCTTGCACAGCCAGCTCTCGTGATAATGATCAAATTCGTTTCCAGCTGTCTTCACAGAACAAGTCAGAAATACGAATCTATATATTATCTAATATTAGCGTTATTTCCTAAAAATTCTTGTAATAGTTTTCAAGCTTCAAGCTCATATTTTTCCCAAATTAAATGTTTATGTAATATTCTCCAACACACCTATGGTAAACGAAAGGTCCCAAGTGACGACAATGTAGTTGTGCAAAACCATATTATTAAGGACGTTTTCAGGTTTGTTAAGTGGAAACTTCTGTGGAAATAGTAATCATAATATTTTTTAATGATCAAATTAACCATCGAACACTTTGATTTAATATTAACATTTTGTCGGAATCTGAATATTCTGCCATGTCATAGGTCATACGTCATATTTACTTTTGTAGCTTAGGTTTCCCATGAAATACACGATCGTCACTTATTTAAGTTGTTTTTTATTGTTTTGAGGTTTAGCACTATCTGTCAGTGTAAGATGATGGCTACCAGTATAGCTGGTGGATGAAGAACCCGGGAAAACCCCGGTGAAAATCCCACATATTTAAGTACTACACATTCACATGTACAATACACTGCTATCCACTTGGGAGTTACTAATCACAATATATAATGCACTTATGCTAGAAGTCATAAGTTTACACTAATTCCAAAGACTTCCATACAACTTCTGTTGTAAATTAGAAAGTCTTTTCTTGTTTATTCCACTGAGTAATTTCTCCAGTCATGAATATTGCAGATGAAGGTCACAGAGTTTCAGTTGCACTAGGTGACAGCCAGTGTAACCAATATTAGATGCACAGTCCACGAATCAGTAATTACCTGCTCAGTCACCAACGCTGAAGCCTTAGATAACATGCATACATCACAATATACCCTGGATAATCACTGACGTAGACCTTTTACAGATGAATATACATGTGTATTTTTCTAACTGAATCTGTCCAAACTGGCACTAATTGTCACAGTAACCATTGATACTCATCTAGAATATTAACACTTGATAATATGCTCATAATCTACAGATTTACCCAAATGATCCCTTCCGCACACAAACACATACGCAAACACACATGCCCACATACTGTTACGTATATCTAATTTAATATACCTGTGTGTTAGTTTTAAATTTCGTTTATATTTTATTTTTATTTCATTACATGTTATTGTAATGATAATTTTATTCACTGGATTTGACATTTTTCCAGAAAATTCAGTTCAGTTCTCTTTTGACCTGATAAATAACCAGTATTGCTACATTGTAGTTTTAGATGACCTAGTTCCGGACCTTGATTCAGAACTGGTAAACAACATTTTTTATTTCTTTCCTGGAGTGAAAATCATTGGTCGTAATCAAGGTCATACTTGATTTGCGTGTCAGTTCTATGTACACAATTTTTAAACATTTTTATTCAAACTTGCAGATTCGTTCAGTAGAATCAAATTCGTCCATGACGTACATGACAGCCGACCTGTGGTGTTACTACGCCGTTCGAGCTAAGTGACCACGTGACCCCATCGTGTGATCTAAAATTGCGGGTTAAAACTGATGTTTCATAGTTATTTCAGTCAGTCTTAATTCACACCTTCGGGCTCAAAGATATTATTTTGTTGATGTCAGTTTGAATTGAGTTTTTATTTAAAATAATTTATTTTCCATGGAGACTTTATCTAGTTCTCATCAAAATTCTTGGACAAAGACATTAACTGAAAATTATTCGGATTTCTAAATCCGGAATATTATTTTTAGTGATTCAACAAGGAACTGTTGACACGACAAAACATAACAGGTTATAGAAGACGTCATCGCCTTCCATCTTGGAACTTCATCGGGATTCGAACATTGATTCAGTTAGATCTTTTTAGCGATAGGACTTATATATTTAATCATTGGATTAAGTTTTGGATTTGATTCATAAACCGTCAGTCCTTTTTCATATTTTTACCTTGTTTTTCTAGGGAATTAAATTATTCTATTAAAATTTACGAAGCTTGTTGGCTTCACTCCTTTCTTCGTTACTTTTATTCGAGCCTAGACAAGTAAGAATACACTTATTCCGTATATTAAAAGTTACTCTACACATATAGTATCCATAGAAAATATGCTTATGTTTTTCATTTTCCTGCAACTACATCTCTTTCTATTTGTAAAGTAAAATTTATCCTCGACGTAAATCCGCCCATACATCGGGAGTAATGACGCATTTTGGAAAAGAAACTAAAATAAAAAAGAAATCAACAAACAAATGAACGAACAAGCAGTAACAGAGTGTTACTTCCAGCAATGGTCATAAAAGGCGTTCTGTAGAGAATATAGATTCTTATGAACACAACATAACTGCTTAATCTGTGTTAGCAAAATATACATTATAGGACACAGTTGCCTTATTTGATAATATGGATGTATAACAGAAAAATCCAACCAAACTTCTAACATAAACATAACCCAATAAATGAAACGTATTTACAAAATTTCAGGAAACTTCCAAACGCATGAAACATAGATCACAGAAACTACTTTAGAAAATAGTGGTGTAGTGGTTATCAATATGCATTCAGTGGCGTAGCGAGGGTACTTAGCGCCCGGGGACAAAACATAAACTTGGCGCCCTCTTACTTAGCTCCCGGGGACAAAACATAAACTTGGTGCCCCCTTCGAGTGCATCTGAGATAACGAATAGTTGTATTTTTCTCATTTTGGCGTCCCTGGCAAATGGCGCCCGGGGACAACTGTCCCCCCTGCCCTCCCCAAGCTACGCCACTGTATGCATTCCCCCGGCAGGTGTGTATATAACATATAGCATTCAAATGAGCCAAAACGCATGAGCCAAACGCATAAACGTAGCTAAAGCCAGACAACGACGAAATTAAACATCACAGTCAGCCTTTTTGAAAGGGTATGCTACTAGTAGAGGTTTAGATCAACAATAAAGAACGGTATTCTATTTATACTATGTATTGCCTGAATTACTGTGTGGATATTATTTGTACCGCCATCAGCGAATTTTTATCAGTTTTGTATAAGTATGATTAAAGGCAGGTGTTCGTACGACTCTAGATAGTATATAGCATGTGCCTACCGTGGAGTTAAAAGGTCATGAGGTCATATTCTTTTTTGTTTGGGTATGGTGCTAAGTGAAGCACATACACTCATAAATATTATTGATTATGCCATGTACGCTGCTTGAAAAATATTCGTACAACACATGATCAAACCCAAACCAGTAAATCATGAAATATGGGTCACTGTTCTGAGTTTTTAAAAGTATACATATAGTTCACAACTTATACCAAGACTGTAAATCTAGGTCACAAGGGCATTCTTTACTTTTAACGACATGGTACTAAAAGATGCATGCGATCATCCAGTTTGATGAGTCTAGCATGAACAGGGCTTAAATAGCAAATGTAAAACACATACTAAAGCGATGTCATTGAAGCATGAATTGTTACGAAGACGGTGTTGTACAAGTCAAGCCGCATCTCATCGCCAAGTTTAAAGAAGACACAAAAAGGGCTAAACCCAAGGTTTGACCATGAAAGTAAACATGATGTAATTTATTAAATAATCTGGACCTCGGGAAGGGTTGATAAATCAAGCTGTGTGGAATACTAAAGTGCTGTTATCTTTAGATCTCTGACCAGTTTACCCCAAATTGGTAATCAAGAATCAGAGAGTCTTCAAGAGCTAGATTATATAGAAGTTTCTCACAAAATTTTGGCTATAACAAGTATTTACATACAGAAACAATAACAAAATTTAGAACATCCCGTTCAAAAATAAAAATGTCTGCCTCTATTTTACATGGTGAATGAGAGAGGTGGAGTTGAGCAAACAGCACCCAACTAGATAAAAGAATTTGTAATTATTGCAACGTGCTGGTAGATGAGTAACGCTGTTTTAGAATGCGAGTGTTATTTGCCCACACGAAAGAAGTACATAAGCTCGTATTTTTGGAGAGGTCCGGGTATGTTGAAATTTATTAAATTACTCAATTCCACTACAACTGCGGTTAGAAATCATAGAGGACTAGTTGAACGTAATAATATGATGAATACTTTTTAAGTTACATTTGCCTTTTCATTAAGACAGGCATTACTATCTTATAAAACATGTACAATATGTTTTTGATAGTGCTAAGTAAAGCATGTTGAATAATGTTAATATATTGATGACCATTTTAGTCTTGTCTCCCGAAAGCGCTTGTACTGAAGCTCAAGCAATGTGATTCAACAAGAATATTCTGGAGTATTGTCTAAGTTACAAATTAACGTGTTGTATTCTTATTTCATATCATACACAATACAGACATGAATGCAAGTAAGGATATTTATGTGCGTTAGTGCCGATCACACCACCTCAGTGTATATGGACCTATATGCATATATGTATGTGGATCTAATTAAGACTTACAAAAATGGTACTAACAACTGCCTCGCTTGGCGCTCAGCATTAAGAGGTTAGTGTTAGGACTGGTCGGCCTGGTGTCAGGATAATG
>JAECUM010042372.1:0-23027 GCA_016617855.1 Megalonaias nervosa
AGAGAGAGAGAGAGAGAGAGAGAGAGAGTTTTACAGTCAAACCGACCGGAGAGAGACTCAGATCAATTGGAAATATATTAAAATATTTTAAATACATCATGTTGGTTTGTCATTTCGCTTAGTTTTTATTCCACATTAATTTCCATGTGGCGGTACGTGAATGGCTAAGCGTTCATGTGAATGGCATAGCTAACCAAGTGTTTGTAGTGCTCTACTTCCATCACTAAAACCATCTTTGATGTTTAAATCATAAATACGTGTATTATATTGACTTAATCAATGTGAAGAAAATAGAAACTCAAAAAAGAAAACAATCAACTTATGAATATGCAAAAGTGATTGTGAATAGCCACAAAAGGCATAGAACTACATTTTTCAGCGGATACACTCGGGAATATGAGGAGTTTATTCTCTCGGTCAATACACAGTTGCCTGTAGTAAATCTGAACTCCGTTCAAAGGGTAAATATATGTATTTGTATGTATAGTATGTACAATGTATCAATGATATACCCCTCGTTGTATAAATTTTTAATTTAAAGGAAACTTGGCAAGCCTCGTTTCCTTTTAAGGAAAAATGCATACATCTCGTGGTATATCATGAGACAGCGGACATTATATATATGTGTATATATATATATATATATATATATATATATATATATATATATATATATATATATATGTTGGTGTGAAGTGTACATTTTTAATATTATTCTGAATTCCTTAAATAAAACTCTCCAGTGCTAGACATCACTATAAACTGCCACATTGCAGACATCAGTAGTAGTCATAAGTACGGTTCTTAGCCAAAAATCTATTTTGTATGAGGACGACAGCATAATTCTTACCCCGCCAGACCCCCCATGTTAGTCTAAACAAAATACGAAAACAACTTTGTTGAGGCAACAGCGTCGATTTTATTATCGATTTACCACGTGAGGACCTATCATTGAATCATCATCGTCGTCGGACAAAATAGAGTTTGCCTTAGAAACGCCCACTTATCAATACTACTGCGGTATTTACTTGAAACCGCTAGCGATTTATATTATATTTCACACAAAATTTTACTATACCCAACATTCACACAAAATTTTACTATTCCTAACACGCGTGTGTTTTCCATATCAGGTCACATGTCTGACTGTTAAGTTCGTATGCGCTTTTAATAACTCGCTGGATTTACAGGTAATAAAAAAACATCAATAATTTACACAGCCAATTGTCGAGATATTTTACAAATCTCAGCTTTTGCTATTATATAACTTTCACCATCAGGTTCTAACATTTTGATAAAATTTCCATGTGAGACTATTGATTTATCGACAAAACATTTCTTAATTCGTCATCAGCTGTGATCTTTGTTGTATTCATTCTGAGATGTTGGATTTTAAAGATTATCAAGAGCATCAGAAAGTGAGTCTGTAACCCAAGTAAGCTTACTAAAATAATCTGAATTTTCTGTGCGAACCAGAAACAATTTTATCGTATTTCTGTTTCTGAAAGACGTTCCGTACTATTCATTGTCAAGCATATTCGTCGTATGCATACTTCGGAAAAGAATTCTTTTCATCTTTAACGTGGTATCTTCCACTGTAATATCTTCCATAATTTTCATACTTCACACAAAATTTTACTATCCTTATTTTTGAAATGAAATCACTAGCGATTTCATACAAAGTTTACTTAGTATCCTCTTTCGTATTTCATAACGCTCTTCGGTATTATATCAACAAGCAAATCGTACTGACACGTAGCTCCTGTAGTGGATCTAACATAATAAACTTTTCACCTCTCAGATAAGCTCGAAGCTGATTAAGAATTTTGTTGTAGGTTGCTATTGCTATTTTACAAGACGTATTTTTGTTTTTGTATTTTGGCTCAATCTTTTTATGTATTGCTGATAATACAATACCTGCCCCTGACACTATCAGTAATAATGAATTTGCGGTTCCGCCAGCTGATATAATTTCTGATGTTGTTAGTATCATTGGACTATAATTCAGCATGTTTATTATTTTACTGTAATATTGCCTAGCTCGTCTGACACAGTAAAGTATATTTACGGTAATATTGATAGTATTTGATGAGCTCGTCCCTATCATCATCTGAGAGACCTGATAAAATATGATTGAAGCCGATTATTTCTTTTCATGTCATTAAGAAACTGTTTCAGTAATTATTTAAACTGCCGTAGTGAAGGTATTTTCGGCGGAAGCCTTATCGATCAGAGCTTAATTTGTTATTGACAGGATCGGAAAGAAAATCTCTGAACTTATCTTACACTTCAGATGAGATGTCACATCTGTTAAAACTGATGATTAAAATGGAGGGTCAAAATTTTGGTATTTCAGTAATATCATTGACTCTATCACGATAAATATCTTCTGTTTCGTCGATATAACTAACAACATAACAACTGTCCCAGCTTAAAATTTTTAAGTACTAGATGCTGCCTGAGAAATGCATATGCTGTTGCAAAACTCAAAAGACCGCTAATATCTGCTTGCTCTACATTTGTCACTGGCGGTATCTGTATGCATCCAGCAATCAGCTCTTTGATATTTCTGTATTTTGCTTCTGTCAGTAACTTTCCAGCTTCTTTTTATAGTTTTTCAACACATTTTGTTTAGAACTATTTTGTATTTCATAATCTTCATCAATATATACCAGGTTTTACAGTTATAATATCATCAAGCTCCTGATGAAATATATCTCGTTCGACATCATCATATAACTCAATCCTATTCTCAATTTCTGATACTGCGTTTAGTGCATCATTATCTACTATTTCTAACAGCGTCTTTTTATCATAATAGTCCATGCCTAGCACACGAAATAATCGACGTTTAGCAAATGTGTCCATGAGTTTACGATTTTTAAGAAACTTGTGTTTTCTTGTTTCAGCTAGTTTGTCAAGTTCGTCGTGAATCTTCTTAAGTCGTTTTTATTCTGGCTTTTTACCACCATGAAATTTTGTTTTTATAAGGTTAGATTTATCATCGTCAGAACATTTTCTTTATTTAGCTCAAGCAGTGTATTTATCAAAAACTTTTCAACTATTAATCATCGTTCCTCGCACTCAGTTACAGGACAGTATTTGCTAATGATATTAAAGTATCTGATCGCGTATTTCAGTTGAGGGCCTCTCATTCCTTCAACTCTAGCAAAGTTGTCACTGTTTTCATTTAAGCAGGGTGAATCTAAAGTTATTTGTTTCATTCGAGCAATTATATTCACCGCTCTTGCTTCCTCAACACTTTCTGGGTCTAGCTGATCAACATCAGCTATTTCGATCTCCGTTTTAGGGTTTAGTACAGTGCTGTAAAACTCTTGCGACCCTGATGTATTGAGGATCAATAGACAGTATAGATTACAATAACATTAAATCACAGCGTGCTGGCACGCCAGACCTATCATATGCTAGGTCATCGAGTGGATATATCTGAAACATCGACAAACCTGGGAAAGGAAATACGAGTACTTTTTATGGTTGCTCTAGGATGAAGTGTACATTAATGTGAAGTAGTAATACGAAAAGTCGGTCCTGTATGCAGCATAGTCCATGTCGAATCATCATTAAATCCATGTCGAATCATCATTAAATCCATGTCGAATCATCATTAAATCCATGTCGAATCATCATTAAATCCATGTCGAATCATCATTAAATCCATGTCGAATCATCATTAAATCCATGTCGAATCATCATTAAATCCATGTCGAATCATCATTAAATCCATGTCCAATCATCATTAAATCCTTCTAATTGCCAGTTGTAAATTCTTCCAACATTAACATTTAGTCGACCTCGTAGTTGAAATTTCCATATTGCTATGGCTTCTTGACACTCTATTTTGATCCAAAAGTTAGATGTTTATCCGTTTGTGATCCATTCTAACCAGTCAGATACAGAGCTGTTAAACGCAAACGCATAACCTGGCTTATTTTTCGAATATTGACTTGACGCAGATGCAACAAAACCCCAACGATTATTTATAGCGTCAGCGAGATGTGGAAAGTGACCGACGCTATTTTTAGCTCGTTTTGTACTATCACCAATCGCAAGCGACAATGGAAGATCTACAAAATATTCTAAAAATTGATATGTGAATTAACTGCAATTTTATGTTAATTATTAAATATGGACAGATTTATTACTCGAGCTAATATTATAAATCCTTATCAGCTGGAAGAGGCTGTAAGAAATATATTTCGCGGTGATGTTAATGTGGTAGCTCGCTTTGAAGTAGGACGAGAAAAAAAATAATTTGATCTTGTCAGCAACATAGAACTTGATCATATACTTCGACATGGAATGATATTTGTCGAAGACGACAAAGACACCTTAAATACATATGTCAGTTTCTACTTGACAAATAGCGAGGTAGCAAATATTTTAAATAGCAGGTGATTGATATCGAAATAAGATTTTATCAAAGGTTATTATTGAAAAGGCGGATTTTGTAATGCCACCTGTAACACGTTTGACTGATGCTGCACAAATATCAAAATATTTTGCAGCTGCTGAAATAGAAGAAAATATTTTTTTCTTCTTTTGTCTCGAAGTTAGTAGATACCACTGGATGAGCTAGTTTAAAATTAATCCTGCCTCCCATACCTCATCGTACGTTTTATTTCTGTGAAATAACATCAAAATTTTCGATTCGGTTATCAGTCTTAGTTCCGATTCTGTGATCGATCACAAATCCACTTGGAATCTGACCATTACAAATTTCAAATACAAACCGGTGTGAAGAATAGCCAACATAATCAGTCAGTTCCACGGATCATTATTTACCTGACAGACTCGCATCGCAGTTAGAATAGCATCACAAAACAGAGTATAAATAAAGTCCTTCATAAACATGTCGGTATATTCAGCATCATTCTCTGATTTCACTTTTATCTTATAACCAGCCGGAGTTCTTATCCTAAAAGAAGCTTTAGTTTTAAGATTAATCACCACTCCAAACATATTTTCAGCATAATAGTTGTGCATCTGGTGGACGTAGAATATATCCTGCTCACTAACCGTTGGTTTAAGTCTACTAAGCATAATTCTGTTCATGTTATAATAGTAGCAATTTTGTTTCTTTAATTGACATTTTCGTATCGCACTATTAAGAAATATAAAACAGTAGATGTAGGATGCTGAAACTGAGTGATATCGAAATAATAAAGTTTATTCTCGACGGAAGGATATCAACCTAAAAAAAATTGCAACTGCATTTGCTGGGTTTGATAATAGCTGGAGATTTGATAATAAACGTTTGCTAGTAAATTTCTCTGCCAAAACGTTATATCATCTGCTTCTGCCAACAATTAAATCTGAGCTTGCCACGCACAAGGGTCTACATATTATAGTTCAGTTTCATTTTCAGCTTTCTAAGCTAAATATATCTTCGGGATCCCAGCATCAAGCTGAGGATAGGCTCGTCGATCAGACGCCTACGTCAGAGCAGCTTGTTGCTCAGCAACGTGAGGAATTTGTTAATCCTTATATCACGTCAAAATCTTGTCGACTTTTAACTAAGAAATATTTGATGTCTTTGTCAGACAATTTATTTCAGGACATATGGAAGAAAATCGATGAGTACACATGATCAGGATCAGGTTGGAAATCTGATAAAATAATAGAAATTTCATTTCACACTATGAAACATAATCCACTGCAAAGTGGCTCGTATGTCGAGCTGCAAACTAAAATAAAAAACTCGAAATGTTGTATTAATGTCTGAAATTATAATAAAAAATATTTCCAATGGGCAGTGTTATCAGCGTTATTTACTGCACGAGATCATCCTTATCGAGTATCGAATTATATTAGTCATGTGAACAATCTAAACTTCAGCGGGATTGTCTTTCCTGTTTCTGAATATCAAATTCCAACATTCTAAAAGGAAAATAAACAGCTGTTACCTGGCGGGGTTAACGTCTTCGGAATCGATGATGAACAAATATATATCCAAGACACATCAGCGATTGAGCATCACAAACAACAGTAAATTTATTGTTTTATGAAAATCATTATGCGTGGATCAAGAACTTTAACGGGCTAGTCGGAAGGCAATATAACAAGCATAAGGAAAATAAACATTTATGTTTCAAATGCTTGCACGGCTGTAAATCTCAACAGGTACTTGATGGACATATCGAGTATTGCTCTAACTTAGAGCGGATATCTATGCCTGGCGAAGATGAAAAAATATCACAATTTACAAATTACAGACACTAGATGAAAGTGCCTTTTATAATATATGCAGATTTCGAATCTATTTTACTTTCAGTGCTAGGAGCAGAAAATAACCCTGATAAATGTTCGACAAGAAAAATACAAAAACATATTCCTTGTGGAGTAGTGTATAAAGTTGTCTGTGCTGCTGATAAACGTTTATCAAAATCAATAAAGATTTATTGTGGAACAGATCCTGCTGTTTGGCTTCCGAAGAACCTTATCGATGAAGTTGATTTTATTCTGATGTTACTCGCTAAGGCAAAAAAAAAAAAAAAGCATGAAACCGCTAACAGTAAAACTAGAAGCTAAATTTAATACAGCAGAAATATGTCATATTTGTGAACAGGCGCTTTTGCCTCAAGATCATGTAAAAGATCACTGTCATGTTACTGGTAAGTATTGCGGTCCAGCACATAACAAATGTAATTTAAAATATACCGCACCAGATTTTGTTCTTGTTGTCTTTCACAATTTCAGAGGATATGACGTTCATATTATAGTTGAAGCGTTCAGTAATAAAGATATAATAAACCACCTGAAAATTAATAACAACGATAAAATAAAATGTATTCCAAATAACACTGAAAAGTACATGTCTGTAACACTCGGCAAGATAAGATTTATTGATAGCTTGCAGTTTATGGCTGCACCGTTAAACGATCCAGTAAAAGCCTGCGGTAAGTTTGATAATTTGACTGAACATTTCGGTGAAACTGCTGACAGTTTATTGACACGAAAAGGAATTCTTTTCCTATGAATATCTTGAAGATTGGAGCAGATTTGATGAAACGCGTCTACCTGACAAAGATAAATATTATTCTCAGTTAAATCTTGAGAGTGTTAGTGATTATGATTATGCTTACGCTAAATTGATATGGGACTCTATCGGCTGCAAAACTTGGGAGCTTATCATGATTTGCATCTTATCACAGATGTGCTGTTGCTCGCAGATATATTTGAAAACTTCAGAGATGTCAGCGCTGGTAAGTAAGGACTCGACCCAACTTGGTATTATTCAGCACCTGGACTAAGTTGGGATGCATTACTGAAACATAGCAACAAACAAAACTGCAGTTGTTAACAGACCCAGATATGTGTAACATTATAGAATCTGGAATCCGAGGCGGAATAAGCGTCATGACAAAAAATATGCCAGGGCTAATAATAAATATATACCCAACTATGATAAGACAATATCATCAAGTTTTATAGTCTATCTTGATGAAAATAATCTTTATGAATTCGGAATGTCAGAGTCTATGCTATATGGTGGGTTTAGGTGAATCAGTAAAAAACAGTTTTTCAAAGAAACTAATAAAATTGCAACAGCTGGATGCGATAATCCTGATGATAGTTATTTTGTTGAAGTTGATCTTGACTATCCTGTTGAGCTTCATTATGCGCATAATGATTATCCATTTTGTCTAGAATCAATGCTATCGATTGCAGTTTATTTGATGAACAGAGAGATTATTCACATGGTAAATCTGTTGTTCAAAAATTAGTTCCTAATCTGCTTGAAAAACGGAGATACGTTTCACACTATAAAAATCTGAAACAAGCAGTTGATCACGGACTTGTTCTAAGAAAAGTTCATCGTGTGCTAAAATTTAATCAATCACCGTGGATGAAGAGTTATATAGACTCAAACACAGCACGACGAGCAGCTGCTAAAACAGAATTCAAAAACAACTTTTTCAAGCTTATGAATAACAGTTTCTTTGGCAAGACGATGGAGAACATCAGAAAGCAAGTCAATATTGAGATCGTCAATAACGTGGAACGTCGTAATAAACCTGTAGCATCTGACGATTTTGTCAGTATGAAAATACTGAATGAAAAATTGGTAGCCATTCAACGAAGAAAGTCAAATCTAAAGTTAAACAAGCCATTTTATGTCGGCGTGGCAGTACTTGAGATATCGAAGTGGTTAATGTACCAATTTCGTTAAGATTTTGTTAATGTTAAGTGGCCTGATGCAGAGCTTTTATTTACAGGCAATAACTCGCTTATGTACAAGATAAAATCTGATGATATTTATCAGAGTTTTATGATAACTGAGAATTATATGATCTTTCAGATTATCCACAACACACACACCCACCCACCCACCCACCCCACCCCCCGCCAAAAAACGGCGGATTTCACTGTGATGATAAAAAAAGTTATAGGAAAATTTAAGGATGAGACAAGTTTGTTTCCTATCATAGAGTTCATCGGATTGCGTAGTAAGATGTACTGTCTAAAATTAGCTGCTAATAAAAGTTAAAATACTTGAAGCTAAAAGAAATGTAGCTGGTAAGATTATAAGGTTCGATAATTATAAGGCTGCGCTAGGCGGGTTTTCTAGTTATGTTGAGAGGATTGTAATAAGATCAAATTGTCATAAAACTGAGACTGTTGTTACTATAAAATCTTACTGACATATTCGTTGAGTGATATATGCGATTATGATAAGAAAAAGTGCATCTTATTAACTGACTTCATTACCTTTCTAGATCTATTGAATATATTTCCCATCCAGAGACCTTTTATAAGTCAAAACAATTTATTTCTGTAATGATTTATATTAAAGTGAAAAGGCGCGCTTTTAATCTTTAAATTTTACCCCTTTTAAAAACAAGAAAATATTTTGGATTATTTCTTCATTTATATTTGAAACAATTATCAAACAATAAACAACAAATACTTTCTGTATCTACAGCAGATAAATAAAATAGTTTTTAGCAACATTTTAGCTCTCTGACATTTAAAGAAATGAACAATAATAAACAATGTTCTAATGTAAAGGAATATGTCTTATATTAGTTATTCTGTCCTTATTATTCAAACACCTGCTGCAGTCTTGACCCTCGAAGAATTCATCCTTATTGGTCCACTTAAGATTCAGATAGGTTTCTATATTTTTTAACATCCAATAATAAACTCTTTATTCCATTTCGTTTTTTTAATAAAATAAAGTGAAAGGCCATTTAAAACAAAAACAGGATCAAACGTGACAGACAGTTATCGCACATACACGCATATATATATAGATTTTTTTTTTTTTTTAGACTGAACAAACTATGATCTCGGTGTATATTTATACGTTGGTGATGATTTCATTTCTATGATGGACAAAGGTTATAGTAATCTTGTGTGGAACATAAATTTGGAAAAGAACAACTAATACCCGAAATTATGATTTTGTTGTACAGTGCACACAAAAATTCCTGATATAATAATAATAATAATAATAATAATAACAATATAATGTGCACGCTACGTGTTCAAGATATAGTTTAAAAGGTGAATCTGTGTACAGCAGTCACCTATGTGCAACGTCCAGTTTTGCCCTTTCCTCTCTCTCTCTGAGAGAGAGAGAGAGAGAGAGAGAGAGAGAGAGAGAGAGAGAGAGAGAGAGAACCATTAATTGGAAATCGGGCGACATAATGTTCCATTTTACTTTCAAATACTGTTTTAGTTACAGTTAACTTCCTGGCTATATATACATAAATATTTTCATATGAACGCTTAGATGGAACAAAAGGGTGGACTACAGATTCTGATACGGAATGTCTGTAAACTTACCTCTGAAAAGAAAGAAGTGAAGGACTTGTGTTATGTTATTTGAATCAAAATACGATATAATTTATTTATCAGAAACATGGTCGATGAAAGCAGGGTATAGACATATCGATTGTTATAGGAAGTTAATTCATAAAAAGCAAGACGTAATAGTGGACAGCCTGTAATTTATTATAAAGAAAAGCTGAAAAATGGTAATGCATGTAAACTAAGATATGTATTCTTGTTACAAATTAGATAAAGTTGTTTGTAATCTTCAAAAATATATCCTCATTTGTTTCCTCTATATGCCTGCTGAGGTTTGACCAACATACAGCCTCTTAACTACAAGTATTTTTGATGACATACAAAGTGATGTAAATAAGTACAAAACTGAAGGCTATGATATTGTACTTACTATATATATATATATATATAAGGTATATATATATATATATATAAGGTATATATATAGAAATATATATATATATATATATATGTTATATATATATATATATATACATATATATATATATATATAAGGCGACAGAACTGCTTCAAAGCCTTTTATTGTGAAACCATTCTGACTTTTTGATATTGATAATGAAAATATGAGAGTTTCTATGGATCAAGGTTGAAATACATTTGGTAATTGTTGCTTGGTTTGTGTAAAACAGCTGGATTGAGAATAGGTAATGATATTTTTCTTTAGGAATCACGAGATTGGTAAAATTACCTGTACAGGCCCTTGTGGCCAGTGTTATAGATTGTATTTCCCATTTTGACAGGACTGTTTCATTACTCACCGATTTTATGTCCACAGTATCATAGTTCATTCTGATCATTCAGAATTAAAGTTTAAAATGTAGCGCCTTTACCTCTCATTACCTGAAATATTAAAATTAATTACAAAGGAGATCAATGCTATTGAATTCCTTCAAGATTTAGAATGTAACCAGAACCAGTTTGACAACTGATTAGCAGATACTCCTTTCCATGACCCTCATAGTATAGATATAGCTGTGAGAATTCACATACATTTTAAAGGGCCCTGGAAAACTTTACTTTAAGAAGTCATGCAATGAAAATGTTGGTAGTGTTTGCCTTACCGATTACTGGGCCAAATCACATCAAATATGGTTTAGCAGTGAGTGTAGGGATATTTATACATTTTATATGGAAAATATATCATTATATCGGAAAACTCTAAGAGAAATGGATATGTTACTTACTTTAAAACAAATCATTTTCAAATGAAGAAAGAAGTTTTTTATACGAGATATATGAAAATGATTAACTGGATCAAAGAACAATCTATGAAGAACAGAATGAGTATATAAGAGTGGATGAAATGTTAGAAACCAAATCTGAAAACATAGAAACAACATGGCCATGACTATTTTTTGAACGAGTATTTTTCATTTTCCTATGCAATGGGACAAGGGAGAAATTGAAAGTCCGGTGACACTTGTAATAGTGAAAATTAAAGTGGTATTACTTTACTAAGTTGCTGTTCAAATTATTTACCAGTATTTTAAATGAAAGACGTTTGAACTGGGTGAGGAAACATGACAAACCATCGGATGCACGAGTTTGTTTCAAGAAAAGAGTGGGAACTATTGGCACTGATTTTGTTTTATACTGTATGATTAATAGGTACATAATAGATTTATACAGTTATGTTGATTTTAACAAACACGCATTTTATAGTGTTACAGAAATGGTTTGTGGTTGAAGGTTTCTAGACAAGGTGCAAATGGCAAAATGTTAAATGTTACTCATTCTATGTACAATGTAGTTAAATCACGTGTTTCATTGTTTTACATTTGGGTATTCATAGTGCCTTTTTGAATATGGAGTAGGCTTTATTCAAGGTGAAGTGGTATCACCGATATTATTTTCGTTATTTATTGAAGATCTGGAAACATCATTACAACTTATTGGAGATATTTATGTACAGTTAGATGAATTTTATTTTGTACGCTGTTTGCTGACAATTAAGTTTTAGTGTCTGGAAACACTAAAGCTCATGGCTAATTTACACGACTAATGTAATATTTGGAATCTAAAGATTAATCATGATAAAACTTAATTTATGACCTTTAGAAAAGGTGATACATTAAGACAAAACGAAGTATGGAATATAGCAGAGAGTAATATCAAAGCTGTGGAAAATATTAATTGCCTTGTTCATGTTTCCTCGAGCAACTGAAAATTCTCTAAAGCTGAACAAACATTGGCTGATGAAGGCAATGCATGTGGTTATTTAAACATGTTACTTATGTTAATGTTAATAATAATAAATGTTTTAAACATTTTTATATTTATTTTATTTCAGTGTTGAATTGCGCATCCAGAGGTATGTGGTTTTCACCAAGCTGACAACACTGAACTTGTACAATGAAGGTTTCTAATTTATTTGCTAATTTAGTAATATTTACTTTTGGTGTCCGTGCATAAGGTTAACTTGAAAGAATATCACTTAAATATTTAATTCGGTTAATTAGTTTAATACTGGTTTTGAATGCAAAATTCTGCAAATATTTTACTGAGCACTTCATATAGGTATTGCTAAGTTGAAAATGAATCAAGTACAAGTATCAGTTGGGTTACACTCCTGCAAGGGATTTAAACTGCTTTGGTTTTGGTAAAGTGTGGATGTATCCTGATTCTGCAAAGTTTTTCCAATTTTTAAACAAAGAATTACAGATGCTCTTCTATCAGACTCGAATAATAAATTACAAACCTCTAATAAATTGACTATATATAACCATAAAAATGCTTACTTCAGCTTTGAAGATTATTTCAAATGCTTGTGTAATCAAAAATATTGATCAGCACTGACAAAACTCTGGTTGTCTTCCTATAATCTGAAAGTTGAAACTCGGCGATATGGAAGCAATATAATCGATGGAGGTGAAAGAAAGTGCAAGCTCTATGTCAACCATGAAATTGAAGATGAATATAATTTTATTTTAGTATGCCCCAAGTGTACTAGCTTGCATGTAACCTAATTCGAAAGTACTTCTAGAATATACCATCTATGCACAAATGATTGCATAATGCCTTGTAAACTCTGACGTATGATTAGAACTAACTGAACAATAGTAAGTAGTGTTCTAGAAATATTAAAATATGGTTCCCTTGTATTTAAATAAATTTGTCAAGGCCGCAGTAATTTAGTTATATTAATTAGGTTACTTATTGATTTTACTTATTCGTTGACAGGATGTATATGAATTTACTTTAGTCTTAAGGTATAAATAGTCCGATCTTTTAATATTGAATATGGCAGCTTATGAGCAGATAACTTGTGTATTTTATATGCTAGAGTCCAACTTTTAAAATATACTAAATAGGTTCAATGACAGGGCATATTAATACTTCTCAATTTATTTTATGACCAACTTTCTTATTCATAATTGGTTTCATATATATTTGGATAAATGAATGAATATACAAGCAAAAAATGAATGGATAGAAGATGAAGAAATTATTACAATGACAAACAACAAATGAATAAACAAATTAAAGAATACGTCTGGTAGATACTTCACACTGAGCAAATAAAATATTAGTGTCTGGATAAAAAAGCTAAATGGATAAATAATGAAACCATCACATGAACAATTAAACAAAATAAAAATGAATTGATAATTAAAATATTGTCATTCAAAGAATTATATTTGATTATATACTGGCAAATGACTGATATAAATTACTGAAAAAATGCCATGATTTCGAAATATCTTAATCTAGATGAGCTTTTAAAAAATTATCAACCATTCATGTAACCTTCATGTAGCAAGCTAATCACATCTACCGTTTTGCCGCTAAGTTGTGGATATGCAGCAGAAACAACAACTATACGTATTTTCTTGTGAGTTTTGGCTTTCCTTTAAATTGCGCAGATTTAACGTTATGCTGCTTGTAAATAAATACAAAATCTGAAAGCTTGAAAGAAGCTACAAATGACTTATCTAAGGTTATGAAAATGTGTACAAACAATGTTGAGTGGTATTTAAAGATAAAATACGGTGTCATCGAAGGAAGAGTATAATGTTACTGATGCAAAATGTTCCAATTCAATGTATTCAACAAAGCACTAATTTGTGCATCTTTTTGCATATCTTTGTGTAAGTTGTACATTTCTTGTCAGTTTCAAACTGGGTATAGATTGGCTATAAACATTTTAAGAATTATACTCGTTTAGTGTACCTTTTTTGTTCTTGGATGTAAAGCAAGCAATGAAATGATCATTAGTCTACATAATGGTATATATTTAGCCTTGACCTTGTTTAATTGCTATAAATATCGTGGGAGACTTAAAACGCTTTCCCTCGATTTTATTATATTGTACAAACACTTTCAGTATGTCTTGCAATCTTGTACTTGGATTAGAAATTACTATAAACTGGTAATTAGTGATCTGTTAAATATCATCTTGATGTTAATTAATAAATTCTTGAGTGACCAAATTTTAATTATATGAATTAATGTCCCTAATTAAAATATACTGATGCTGACTAAGCCATCGACTAAATATACATAATATTATAGGAAATCATGTATGATCATTTAAAATTTGAATGCTGACTTTAATTAAGAAAATGTCTGTAATATTTTTTAAAAATATTCAAAATTCTCCTTATTTTATGGGCCCATTTAAATTCTGTATTCATAATTCCTTCCAAGGACAATTGAATGAATACAAAAGAAATGACTAAACTGATAGAGAAAGAGTTATTTAATATGAAGAGAACCAAATATATTGGAAAGCACACCAACAAACAAATGAAATAATTAAATTGGTAGATAAGACCAAATTGCTCAAATGTAATGATACTGTACGAATAGCAGATAAATAAAAAAGATTAGATGACTGATTGAAGAAATTGAATGTTAAACAAAATTAAAATGAAGTTTTCTTTCATAAAGGAAAAGTGGACTTGACTTATGATTTACCACCAGGGGCATAATGGAGTTACAAAGTGTTGAGTGGTTATTTTTTTTTTGTTTAATCTTTGGTGAAACATACTGTTAAATAAATGTAAAGGTCAACTAAAGCATTTTTGAATATTAAAAAAACTATGACTGTGCATGCTGACTGACACAATGTCAGTGTCATTTTAAACATCGTGATCAGCAGTATCCATATCTTCTTCAAAGTTAAGATCAGTGGTGTCAATATGATCTTTGATTTTCATATCATCTGGTCCTAACTCAAGTGCATTTAATACATGACCGATGGGTGTCACAACACATTGAAATTCATTTAGTTGTCCAATCGCTAAGCCAATACATATTAGTGTGTTGTCCTCATTAGCTACAAATACACCTGCTCCAAAATCTCCGAGGTCAAAGAAAGGAGCCGGAAACAATTCCCATGAAATCACCAATGAAACAGCTGCTATTTGTCAGCGTTTATTTACTGGTGGCGTCATGGACAGCCGCGTCTATCGGGCGCTGATCGATGAAATTACCGACGATTACTACAGTGAGAGATCAATTAGGTCGGCGATAACAAAATAACATGATTATACACAATACCCATCGTGGACATGAAATAGTTAGGGTGATAAATTCACGATTACCGGTTTATAAAATTATCTACAGAGATGGACTAGGCAATATTATCCAAGGTTTATTTAGAAGGATAGTCTCAAAAGCTATCCCGACTGCAAAACAATTAGGTATGAAAGCCATCAAAGTTGTTCGTGATAAGGGTATTGGCACTATTGGTGATGTTGCTGGTAAAGCATTCTCGGCGATCAAAGACAGACTCGCATGGTTAATATGACGAAAACCACAGACAGTAAAACTGCCCAGCACCGAAGTGATGGCCATCAAGTGTCAGTAAAATAATAAATCAAGCTGCAAATGAGCGGTTGAAAGAATTAGCTGGAGTACCATCACCGACAAAAAAACAAAACAAACAAAACAAGTAGCCGGCGAGAGAGAAAAAAATATAACAGCAAGTCTAATAGCGGGAAGTGGTCTGGCTTGACAGTCGTTTTAGACAAGAACGAATATAAATAAAAATTTTCAAGCGTGTATTTGATCCAGCATTTGACATGGACGCACCGGTCCTCAAAGATGAATCAGTGCGTGATTATCAGTATTATTCTTATGATGCACGTGTACCTGACGCACGTGGACGAATCGAACTACAAGTGGAAGATACAAGCAGATATTTCGTGCCCACAGAGGCATTCATTGAGATCGAAGGTCAACTTTTGAAAGCAGATAATACAGCATACGATATTTCAGAATGAGCTGGTTTTGTTAACAATGGTGTTATGGCATTGTTTAACAGTGCCACATACATCACTGACGGAAAAAAACATTGAATAATGTCTCGAAAACGTTGACGTTGCCACGACGATACTCGGCCTCACAAGATATTCCGATGATTATTCAAGGTCCACTGGTCCGTCAGTGGTGTTTGCCAAAGATACCATTGATCACCCGGGAGCAATGACGTAACAATGAATGCCACTGGAACTGAAGTTGCATCGATGAATGAAAATTTCAACTTAGGATTCGCAGTACGTAGATCAATGTTAAACGGCGATGAAGAATTTTCTTGTGTAATTCCACTGTCACATATCTTTGGATTCTGCAGACATGTTAGAAAAGTTATTTTTGGTGCCAAACACAGTGGTACTTGTCAGAAAAGCCACCGATAACGGTGCAATCTGGCGACTCAATACAGTTGAACCTGGTAAAGTGAGACTGACAAAACTTTCATTGTGGATGCCAATGATGACGCCATCACTCTATGAAGAACAACAGCTGCTCTCTTTCATGGGCAACGGTGACAAGTCAACGCTGTCATGGTTGACTATAACCACAGACCGTGTCCAGAGTAACATTGTTGGGTTATTTACATGGCAGATAGCATCACAGCAGAGGGTGTCGGGGCCACGACATATAATGGTGTTTTATACTCTCGGAGTTAGTGAAGTTTCTCTGAGAATAAATGGACATCAAGAACCATCCGAAGAAGTGTTATTAAATTTTGAAAATAATCATGTTGCACGTGTGTATCATCGGTTGATGTCAATTATGGGGCATGATCAAAATGTTGATTGTGCTTTGCAGATATCTCAGCGTGATTTCTCAATGCTGTATCCAATCTATTATTTCTCACTGGAACACTTGGATTTGTTTAGACAATCTGTCATTGACATACACTTCGAGCTCGAGTAGTATGATTAGCAGCTGGTGGTTACAGAGCAATCGCTGGTATACTGTCAGACAAAACAATGTTGCTTGAAGGTGTTGGCGGACGAATGAGAATGATTGATGCTCCCGCAGAAGACATGTAAGTGTTTTACAAACATGTCATTGGATCGCAAGCGATCAGTAATTATATCATTCATGATGTTATAATGTCATATCATCACATCAATGTTACTCTGACACCTGGTCAGATTAAAAATTTGCAATCCAGATCAAAGAAGAATTCTGGGGCAAAGATAACTCTGAAATCAGCGGTGTTACAGTGCCCAACTGTTACAAAAGCAGCTGCACTTGGTGCTGTTGAAACAGCTGCCGGTATATCACTGAAAAAAGGAACAGGACACGGTGTAAACACCTTAAAAAGAAAAAGGACGGGGTCAAAGGTTACCAGTAACGCGGTATGGTCACGGTCTGAGACTGCCGGAGATGCTTCGTTAAAGCTTCACATGTCCAATTTTGATTTACTTGATGCTGTTCTGCGTTCAAACATAAAAAGCTTCCGAGGTGTTTTCATGTGTGATCAATTACTGGAAAAACCAAACCATGTTGAAACCGGTATCATTAATATCGATGGACGTTCTGGTCTAGGTACTCATTGGGTTGCATACGCGGTTGATCCATGTAGGGTTGTTAATTTTGATTCGTATGGATTGGTACCACCCAGAGAATTTTACAGTATATCAGCAGAGTGCAAAGCACTCCAATCTGGTATTAAAAATTACCAACACAAACAATAACGGATCCATCAATATGCGGTCTACAAATACTTGCTATACTTGATGTTGTGTCTAGGTCATCAGCGCCGCCTCATAAGTTGTGCATGAGTATACCACCAGACAGCATAGCCATCCAACGTCGTTTGAAAGAGGTTAATAGTTTATAATGCTAGATATTTATGGAAGATCTGCTAAAGGCAAACCCCAGAGTGCCATTAATTTATCCAAATATGCAACACGAGAGAAACTTGCTGATCTTTTGTGTCTCTCCGATGTTGACGCAAATGAAGTTGTTGTTTTTCAGGATCAGTGGGACGATTAAAGACGAGCAATATCCCATTGACAGATATTATTCCGGGGGCAACCGAAGATAACTTAGCGGTGTTTACTAAAACCGGTAAAATTAAAAACTCGAAGGAATCATTTCTAACAATCACTGGAGAGATTACTGGACGTATTAGAAGAACTGGAGATATAATGCATGGCCATCTCAACATGAGCTGAAATGCAGTTATCAATGTGAGAGAAACAAATTCAGACGATGATGTGGCAAAAAAAAAAAAAAAAATACATGTACAACAACAACTCCACAATCAGACCTGATATCAATAATTGCATTGCAAAAGCTGGTGATACAATAACTGGCGGTCTCAATATGAGCGGAAATGGCATTGCTAATTTGAGAGAACCAACATCAAACGATGATGCTGCAATGAAGAAATACGTGGACAACAGCAACATTCCAATGATGACCTAGTTAATGACAATCAATGATGGACTGACTACGTTCGGATCTGAATATATTTATCATATTAACGCGTTTTTGGATTTTCATAGAAACATAAATAGAACCATATATAATTTCTTTGGAAATCCAAGAGTCGTCAACATTAAGCTCCCTGAAATCACTGAAAAAAATCAAAAAGATTCAAGATAGTGTAATTCACTTGACTTCATTCATCAACGCGGTATGCACAGTTGCGTCTTGATCGGCAGCATGGTCACAACAAAACAATTCCATCAAACATACCGCTGAGGTTATCGGGGTGTATAGTCTCTCTGTGTTTAGCGCCAATAAATTTAGGATATTTACAACATATCTATGGTGTCATTCCCCCGATCGATTTTCTGGAACTGTGTCAGTCGTGTTAAATCAAAATGCCGAGGAAACATTCATACTGGATACAGAAGACAAAAAAATTAACCGCAAAGCAAACACCTCAATTGGTGATTTAGTATATACCATAATGAATCCCACACAATCCTTTCGGTATAATCAAGCACGTGCGTGGAAGGCATCGCTGGAAGAAATCATCGACGAGCACATGATAAAACAAAACAAAAAATGTCGCAGACGAATCATCGTCATCGACAATGTTGTATACATGGTTTCCTCGCTGATTGCTTGAGCAACGAGGTTAATCAACACATTATCAGCAACACACGTGATACCGCCCGTGGTTGGAATCGGTGTCTCTGTTGTCGGTGTTGCTGGTATACTCAGTATTATCGAGAAAAAATATCTACATGTACCAGTAAAAAAATTGCATGAACACACATAAATAACTTACGCTGCAACATATGCGTGCATAAATATATCATCGATACTGTCAGCGGGGCTTAAAAGATAGTGTAATATCGGACAATGAATTTGATGCAATTAGGGATATTTATTATCGGTATCACAAGAATGCAAACATACCAGTGTAGTGTTGCCAACATTGGTGATGCCACATATAGAATCCTCCGCATAGATAATAATGATCACAGAAATAACGACTTCACTGGAGCAGATTATCGCTAACACAACAGCGCCGACAACCACAATGATACCAGCGATGTCAACACAGCCAGAATTCGATATTGGTTTTTCAACTCCGAGAAAAGCTCATAATGGTCGGTCACTTGAAATCGCACTGGCACAATTACGACTTTATTAAATTGGCCATATATCAGAGAAAACTCATTTGGTGAATTAGACGCCAATAATACACTGGTATTCTTGCATAAAAAGGAAGCTTGATGAGAATGGGCAGCTAATCCCAGATTGGAAAGTCGCCAGCGTACCAGCATGAACATATCAAATGGAACAAATCAATGATGAACGTCAGCGAGGAATTAAATCAATAACAGGCAAAGAATCAAAGATCGCTATCAAAGTACACAACGCTGAACGCAGCCATTGAAATATCAGAGGAGAATTCTGCAGAATCAAACTACGCCATTGACATATATAAGTCGTCCATCGGAACAGTGCTCGGATGGCCGTTGTTAGCGCCAGTTGTTGCTGAACAAAGCCAGAACCATAAAAAACCTGATCTTTTTCTGGAGAAATAATAATAAAAGACATTGAAGATTATTTTAACCATTATTTGTATAATCGTGTTTCAGAAGGGAAAATTTTTCACATATAAATATTAAAATCAAGTATTTATCCTGCACGATGGTTGTACCCTGGCGGATCTACCAGACTTGAAGATTTTAGAAACCTGTGGAATTACCTGTGCGTGCATTGAAATGTTTTAGAGATCGCACATATCTATGGAAGATTCATTGCTAATTTCTAAACGTGAAATGTATACTGACACACCGTTAAAACCTCATGGTGCGAGTCCTGATCATTTTAATGTCTATAGTATAAACACTGGGGCAATCATTCAATTAAATAAGTTTTCTTCCCATTGTTTCCATTTTCTGGACTGATGGTGGCAAGCAAACAAATATCTTACTGAGAACCCAATCGTTTAAATTTACCACTCTATTGTTCAATAACAAATCAAATTGTTCTTCTCTACCACTATTTAACCAGCTGACTGTGAGTAGCATAGCCCTCAAGCAGTTTGGCTATAACTAGCTTAGTCCACAACACCTGTGTTGATTGTCCAACCAAGAAACAATGTGTAAACCTAATCACTACTGAATTTTACTTTGTTAAGGTGTTTATCTGACACTTTAATGGATAAACAAATCACAGACAGTATGACATAACAACATTTGAGGTATCCTATGATCAATGCCTGACATCTTACAGTATGTGTCATCGATGTGTCAGTTATGTCCAGTAAATACAATATATTCAGGATCTGTAAAGTGTTTTATGTGTCACTTGAGGGTTGCTAAGCTCACTATAAATAGCAACAATTGTGTAATTGTGAAACAGAGTTCCCTACTTTAATCTTACCTTGAAATGAAAAATCTGTACCAACAATGTTAACAATGGCATCTGTGGTCTCATTTATGATATCTCCTGTGTAGATTTTTACTTTCATTTTGCCAACTGTACAAGCTGTGACAAAAAGAAATATTAACTTTACCAGTGTCTACTTAACTTCACTTTCAATTTTGTCTCAGATTGGACATGTATTTTTATCCCTCAAGCTCCCCTCCAAAAATAATTATATATAATTCTTATCAACCATCAAGTCATTTTAATGAAGAGATAATAAATGGTAAAGACATCAGACTAACATGTTTAATAATGCATAATCAACTGTCTAAAAAGAAACATATATTATTTGATCAAGACATCATTTGAATGGTTATATATAACAGGTTGCTATGGAAATATCTCACTTTGTGCAACATCATCAGAGCTCAAGATAGGATTGATTTGAACTGGTGCATGTATTTATTCCCTTGTTTAGAATTATCTGTGTTTTCTAATTTTAATATTAAAAGATGTACACAACATCTGGAACCTGTTCCAGTTGTAAAGTGAATTTGCCATAATACAACATTGATAAAGCTAAACACCTGATATATAAGGCAAAAGAGAACTACTATAAACAGGGTATTGATGAAAGTAAGAGTACCAAGACATTGTGGAAGCATCTAAAAAAGAGCTGAACCCACCCAAGAACAGTTGTTTTCCACCTACAGTTAAACAAAATGATGATATAGCAACATCTGTACCAGACATTGTGGAAATGTTCAACAATTTCTTCACAAGCATCTCCAGTAATAGCATTAAGAACCAAACTAACATCCCAACTGAACCTGATGCTCTTCTATCATTTATAAGAGCTATAGTTCCTGATGATAATTATTTTTCAGCAGCTAATGTTAGTGAAGCTGATGTTTTTGATATGCTAATTAAGGTGAATATTAATATATCCTCTGGATTGGATGGTACTGGTCCACAAATTCTTAAAATTGCTAAACCAGTAATAACAAAGTCATTAATGCATATCATAAACTTAAGTATAATGAGTGGTAATTTTCCAGAAACTCTGAAATGTGCAAAGTTACCCCTATATTTAAGAAATGAGAAAAGGAGGATCAAGGGAATTACAGACCAATATCAATTCTACCTGTATTGTCAAAATTATTTGAAAAGCAAGTAGCCATTCAGGTCTATAAATTGATCTGAAACTTACTTGCTATTTCATAAAGCACAATCAGGATTTAGAAAGTACCACTCATGCCAAGCAGAACTTACCAAATTAACTGATCTTTGGCTGAAGGAAACGGATAATGGACATGTGCCTGGGATTGTTTTCCTTGACTTCAAGAAAGCCTTTGATCTTGTTGATCATGAAAATCTGCTGCAAAAGTTGAACTGCTACAGGCTTGACAATCCTTCTTTAAACTGGTCTAGATCATACTTAAACCGAAGGTCTCAACAAGTAAGCATTGGCAATATTAGCTCTCAAACTCACATTATTCATTCAGGGGTCCCTCAAGGCTCAGTTTTAGGCCCTCTTTTCTTTCTTGTCTATATCAATGATCTACCATTAAAAAATGAATCAACAAAAACATAGACTTGTTTGCAGACAATGCAGCCTTGTATACATCAAGTTCTGATACTGAAGTTATCCAAAATAGAATAAACTCAGACCTTATTAGAGTCCAAAACTGCACACAACAAAATGGGATGGTAATTAATGAAGGTAAAACAAAATGTATGATTTTGGGGACATCACAAAAGCTACACAAGTTAGGAAACCCAGAACTATCTCCTGCAATAAATAATCATCATTTAGAAAATGTCAAACGTGAAAAGCTTATGGTGTGTCTGTAGATAATAATTTACGATGTGATGACCATATTGATAAGCTTTGCAAAACACTGTCATTCAAAACTGCCCTACTCAGCAGAATCAAAAAATATTTACCTATGGAAACTAACAATCTATACTACAAGTAATATATTCTTCCAACAATGGGTTATTGTTCAAATGTATGGGGAAACTGTGCTAAATCTCAGCTTGACAGGATTTATAAACTTCAGAAACGAGCAGCATGCATATTTTTAGATGCATCTATTGATCATTCCTCAAAA
>JAECUM010042373.1:0-14835 GCA_016617855.1 Megalonaias nervosa
TAATATTCCGGGCTTTATGTGCAAATTCGTTCTGCTCAGAAGAGAAGGCACACGTGAAGAAACATTTGTCATTTTTGAGAATTTTGGCAAGCTAACGGACATGTTTAATACAACGGATAAAACACGATGCGAAAATATATGCTTCGGCATTGTAATTCTAAGAATGTTTGATGATGCGTTTTTATACTTTATATGGCTATAATTATTTACATTTCCATATTAAATAGCTATAGAGCCATCATCGTGCCAAGCTTCGTTTTGCTGGTAAAAAAGAAAAGACTTCAAATTCGTGTTCATATCAGACTGCATAATAGTCGCCAAAAATCAAAATAGGCATCTATGTAGCTTTCAACTGTCAAATGTTGTCCAAAACTGAAAATGAACTTAGATATTTGTTAATCAATCCATCAAGATCTAATTTAAATTAACGACAATACAGTGGCTATGTACTCACGATATATCACAGACAGCGTAATTCATGTAATTGTTGCAGGAAAGTTTCTCCTGGAAGGTCCAATTAAGAGAAGGATGACATTTTTGCAAGAGGTGCACAAGTCTGCTCGAACGGGAGAGAAATCTAAATCGAAGAACATATTTGCTACAGTAACTATTTTCTCTGACGCACGAAATTAGAGTTTAATGGCGGCACTATGACAATTAACATTTGTATTTCAAATGATTCGACGGAATGTTTAAAGAACTTAACAGTGAGGTATATTGAATTTATTCAGAAGGGAAATAAAACTAACAGTTAAATATAATGTGCGCAGACTATGGAAAGTGCATACGCGTCAAGTTAATTCAAAATTTGATTTTAATATTACTAAATGATCGAAAATCAGATGAGTGTCAGAAAGTGGCACTGCATGAAGTATCCATCCAATCCAAAAGTGTTATCATTCTCCCGAGTTTATTTAATTAATAAATACTTCCGGAGCACGAAACACTAGATGCAGGAATCTACCTTGCTCAGAAAACCAATTGGCCCCTGTGATGCTCCAATTGCTCGCTTTCCATTGTAAATCAATAAAAATTAATAAAAACAATAGTCCATTTGAATTGTTAAATGGAAACCAAGAAATTTTATCGGCTGAGTATCTTTGAATATTGCTCTTGGATGAAAACATGGTGTATTTCAATTCGTCATGTAGGGAACACGTTTAAATATGAATTAAGTTTAATTTGATCTGGTATATTTTACTCGCAAATTGACTTTTGCCAGTCCGAGGGAGATCTAGGTAAATGTTTAATTATTAAACATGTTTAAGTATCGTCCTTAATTGTTTTCTGTTTTAATAGGCAACGTATTAGACACAATTTTGTCATTTAAATTGCTTTATGTAAACAGCTTCATTAATTATTTTTTTGTTTTATGTTTAATAAATGAGTTGATATAAGACATAACAACACATAAAATTCCCAACTACGATTTATATCCGATGCATCCGAATATTTGCCATCTGATGTACCATGCTGCAGATAGAAAAGTATGTCTTCACCGGGTGCTTTTTAAACAAAAACAAGAAGACTCGACATGATTTTGTCAAATTTGATAAAATATTTTTTTGATGAGGAATAAATGGCAAATAAAACATCACGATCAAGCTCATCATGGAATTTCATTCCGTCAAGTTTAGTCAAATAAATGTTTGCTGCGGGACAAATAACCAAGTAAATCTGATATACTGAACATATGAAAGTTCAATTCCGTGAGGCAAACAAAACGTTCGCTGTCACAGGTAGTAAAATATACTGATTCCTGTAAAAATAGAACAACAGTAAACCGAAATCACATGGCCGCCAATCTTCTTTAATTTTAAAACAAATTGACTACACAAACCCCCCAAACCAAGCCTGAATTCCGAAAGAAACTTTCCTCGTCAGTAGTCACTGATACATTAAAATGAAACAATAATACCGAACGTTACAGCTTGTAGAAAGCCAGTAGTTCAGACAGTGCCTAAGCTGTATGGAGGGTAACAGACCAATAGCTGTGTTAAACAAACTATTCTCACTGACGTTTGCCGGTTGAACACCCCTTCCCCCCCCCCCCCATATACATCGGCTGCCAAACACCACACGAAAATTGACTCCATTAACTAGTTCACAAAAAAATAATAACAGGCTTGAAAGATTCACCAAAAATATATAACAGTTTGGAACCTTTAATGTGCTGTCTTGTTCCAATCACCACCATCCCCGGTGCCTGTACCTCCCTAGGGAGTTTGATCAACACATTTATAATTACTCAGTCGCATTCCATTAAAATTAATGATTTTATCTGGAACGCTCGAGATATCAGCACGAGTGAAATTGAGGAGAACTAATGATGATGATGATGGTCTTACATTAGCCAATAGTATTCGCAACCAAAGTTTTTGGGCATTACGTGTTTTTACCGCGTGGTATGAGTAATCCATCACTATTGATAGATGCAGGAAACTAGGCCAAATAATTTTTTAAAATATAACAACTATGGAAGCAGCTGTTAAAATGTTTTCAGGGAAAAATTATGTTGTGTTGATGAATGACAAGAATAAAGAAACTTACAATGTCATTGATAAATCCAGTTCTAATTTTCGAACGAATCGGACACGATCAGATGAACTTTTGGTCCAAAGTAATGCTCTCAAACCAAGTTTTATAACTAAAACGCATCTACACAGTCCTGAAAATAACCACATCTTCATATATATTTGGCAGCTGTTCACTTTCGGCTTTTTAAGCCGGTTTATACACGATGCCTTCAAAGCGCTGTCTACATGGAACTAAGTAGTATATGGTCAATTTCAGTACTTTTAGTATTATTTTGCCTCAGTTATAAACAAATAGATCTGATTTAGTGATTTTAACATCAGTATTTCCAATTACGTGTTAATTTGTATGGGACTTGAATATTTGGTAATGACAAAAAAGACACTAATAACACCAAGACTAATAGCTAGTATACGATCTACTGCTACACGTAAATGATATTGAAGTATGACAATTCCGCACCAGGCTGCAATTGGTCTTTATGACGGGTTTGCGCAATCGAAAATAAAAACATGTAATGGAAGCTTCAGCAGTAATCAGCGCTCTGAACACTTAATTGGATATTGTGTTTTGTTTTGTCTCGATGTAGTCTCGGATTTCATTGTGCCTTTTAGCCTTTTTGGAGAGATTCAGGTAAATGAACTATCTGGTTTCGAAAACAAGTCTACAGTCCAAAGTTCAGATCTCAAGGGCAAATGCAAAGGGGCGGCAATGATTGTTGACAAAAAATACATTCCGCCATACATGTGCCCAAACCCAGCGGATAATGCTATGCCATCAACATCAAATGCATTTACTCTCAGATTGTACCTGTTATACAAAGTGTGCCGCTGTTTGGCCTCTGGCCTTAAGGAAGTTTCAGCCTCGCAAATATTTTTCTTTAGGCAAAAATCTTATTGACTTTTGACTTTCGGGTATAACGACAATATAACTTCTTTATGAGGAGCATAATATTCAGGTTTGACTGCGGTGGGGGCAGCTGTTACACAGCTGGACCTCTAACATATCTACGTAGTGCACTGGAAAGATGATGTAATGAAAGAAAATGTTAATTTCCTTAATATCTTTAGATACAGAATGGTGCGCTCCCCAAGAGGCCCACCAGCACGGTCACTAAGAGTCAGAAACAGAATGTCTTCTGTTTTTGTGATTGTGTGGGTTTTCTTGGCCGATCAACATAATGCAACAGAATACATATTTTCGAAAATCGCAAGGGTTTTTAATCGTGCGAGCCGAAAGATCGATGGCAGTACATACCCAGAAGGAAAGGTTATTGCCGACGAAGATTTTGTTAAAGGCTCCAAATTCCACAGCGGCATTGTAGTACCCTTCTAGCTTGTAGTTTCTTGGGGAGAAACTGAGAGGGTGCATATAACCTGTTCTAGAGCCATAGTTTCAGCAAGAAGATTGGCCAGTGGAACGTACATTGTCAACGTCTGTGTGCAAGCAATGGTATTATCTCGCTTTAATAGCGACGCAAAGCACATAGTTATACGTACAGCGAGAGCGATAGAGTTTAGATTCTGACATCTATTTACGTGATGACGCCTCCTTTCATTTACAATTCGATGACTTTGCCAATAATTATGAGCTGCATCATTTGAGATTAAACAGATGTAGAACCACTGGAATTCCGGAAATAGGGAGTCTGAGATGAGGTTTTGGCAGAATATAGCTGTTTGATACCTGACCCCGGCTACGGCTTAAGCGTTCGTAATCACCTTCTTTTAGTAACCCTACCTAAAATGGCATACAGCTTTTACCGGTCTCAAGATAACTACCAGGTGAATAAATATACTTACTGAGATGGAGTGCACCATTCCAAACGAAACAATATGGCACTTGTTTAACAGTAATATTTAATCGCTGCTTACGAGCGCGTTCTTTTTGAGTTTGGAATGAGTAAACGCATAGATTGACCGTACACCCATGGTGTTAATGGCCTAGGTGTACTGTATGTCAGCTGTGTTCAAAGAGGAGGAGTTATTTATTTTCGTGGATATGGGACTGACTTCCTACTCATGATCTACATCCCACTGAATTGATCGAGGGTATTCTACGTTTCATGAACATGCATGCGGAAAGCAGTATAATGCCTATTTCGCGCAGGACGAGCATAAAAAAGCAGAAAATGCTTCAATGTGTTTTATTCCGTATAAATCACAGGGCATTACCAGCGCGGTCAAGGGCGCCTAATGAAAGCGTTTTAATGAGCGTAGGGGAATTTTTGGTGCACAAAACGAAATGCGCTCGCCACTACTGGTACCAGGAAAGGGAGTTAATGTGAAAAATAAGTTTATGGAAAACGTGGAGTTAATGATGGGGCTAAAAGATAAAGATGTGCAAATCGTTGATTGACAACGCTGTTGACTTCCGCTCCTTGTGTGGCACGCGGAATCATGAAGACATTCAGAAATGTCATTATTCATTCGCAAAGGATACCTACCCAGTCACTTGCATTTGTAACAACAAAGACAATATCTCAACAGTCGTAATCAAAGAATGATGAAGAGGTGCTAGCGCTTTGCCCGTCGGAGACCACTTCGCGGTATTTGCTAGTAACGAAAATAAAGCGGAAAATATACCCAAAATGGAAACTGAAACTCACGAAGCCAATTAAACTGTTTTGGTTGCGGCCGGTATCACAATGTGTTTAGTTCGTACAATCGTCCGCTTGGCGTTCCCGATGCGCCTGCAGGGCTGTTAACTGATAACGGCAAAGGGCAAAGAACTGGACAGCTATTTTGATTACAAGCACACGAAGTTTTCGGCAAATGGCATTGAAAGCGTCCCTTAGCAAGGACAACACGATTGACCGCCGCTTGTATTTTATTGCAGCAGCTCCCAATGCTATTTTTATCCATTTCTCTTACGCAGCCGGAATCTAGTTTAGGTGTCAGAGCTGGAGGTGGTGTGTTGATGATACACTGCCCCTAACTGTGACTGCAAGTACGACAAACCCATGCGCAGTGTAACTTGAGGCTAGATCTATGCTCTGCTTGTGGAAGTATTCTCATCGTCAGGTTCTAGGGTTGTATCCTTGTTCAGAATTATGTTGATGATTTTCCTGATCCAGTTAAGCTGGGCGCGAAATCTTTGCGGTTGGTGCTGGTAGTCTTGTGACGTCGCCGTCGTCACCGTTCTTCTTCTAGGTTTTTAATGCGTTCTCTTGGGTCATCCTTTCTCTTTCCTCATTAGATAGGCTCGAGTCGTTTCCTACACGAACACAGCATGGCGGCTGCTATAGTCGTGCTAATTAGGTGTCATTTCCTCATGCCGAAAGCCAGAAGAAAGTAGAGAAGGCGTGGCTGTTTAATGCATATAGGCAAACATTTGAGCGAGCACGAGATATTAAAAACTTTGAGGTTGACGAAAATGTGTGTGTGTGATTTTGATTTTTAACGTAGCTTTAACAATTTTTCAGTCATATCGCTACGATGTCTACAGTGTGGCAGTTTATAGTGATGTCTAGCACTGGGGCATCGTGCCGCAGACATGTGGCATGACGTCCCACCCAGTCACATTATCCTGACACCAGGCCGACCAGTCCTAACACTAACCTCTTATTGCTCAGCGCCAAGCGAGGCAGATGTTAGTACCAATTTTGTAAGTTTTTGGTATGACTCGGCCGGGAATCGAACCCACGACCTCCCGCGTCCGAGGTTGACGAAAATATCCCCACGCCTGTTTGGTCACACTATGGTCGGGCAGATGATGACGATAAAATCAAAATGACCGTTGAATGCCGATTGGAGACGTTCGCATAAATACACGCTCGTTCCACAGCCGATGTGGCAGGTGATCATAGCGCATTATGGCCGTAAGTTATCAAAATAAAGTTGAAACTAAAATACGCATGCACTATTACCACATGGCTGACATAAACTGGTCATTTTGTACGTATAGCTGCACGTCCATCAGGACGCTACCAGTATTGTTTGTTGTGATATGATGTGATACGCCTTCACTCGCATTTTCGATGGCCTTCCTGATCCGTGGAGAGGATGCATCTTCTGTGGACCTCATATAGATAATAAGAGCGAAATTGTTGTGGCAAAATTCATCAATGTCTATGGAAAGCAGCACTGCTTCCGTGATAGATTCCCTTGCCATTATTTTGTGGACCTCTTCCCACTGCTGGTCTCCGAAAAACTCATAAACATATATCTGGTTTTGGGTGAACTCTAATGTCACCGGGACTTTGTTAATAAGGGAGTTGAAAAAAATACTCGTATCTCGAACTAAATCAGAGGCTTCTGTTTATTCCCCGAGGAGTATGATTATCGCAATCATGCTTGTCGGAGCCTGACTGAAGTTGGTATTTCGGAAACAATTGCTATGTTGTAGTATTGCTCTGACCTGGCGCAGCACTCTGACTACTCATCATGCCTGTAAGTTATGCGTAGGTCACGACGTCGAACTCTAACGAGATACTGCTGATGGTGTTGCTCAGCCTGTTGTTAGGGCTACTGATCCCTTCCGTACTTGTTAAACATCAGCTCAAAGGTGAGAACGTTTGAACTGACTGGCGGGTAGAATGATAGTATGGCATGTGGTCATTTTGCAGCTCGAAGTGTCGAGCGGCAAGAAAGAATCGGCTCCCAAATGAGGCAGCGATAGACGCCACGGACTGAGTGGCGGCAACGACATTATCAGTGACATTGTTCTAGATCTGTATGCCATGGTAGACCACGCTGGTCCTCGCTTTTTCAGTCAGCCAAATAACTTGCGAGCGCGCCAGATATAGGCGACGTCGATTATGGCAAGGTCATTGACATAGAGTTTGACACTTGCCTTCTTAACGATGGCACAGCCTAGGAGTTTCATGATTGTACGATTCTCGAAAACTTGAGTTCTGCGTTCTGGTGCCGCCACTCACAGCAATTGTAAATGCCAGTCTGGCTGTACCAGGCAAAATAACATCGTTGCTGCCTAGATTTGGAAATCTGGCAGTAATTTTATGTATATGTAATTAAATTACTTGTGTGTTAGTTTTTAAATTTTTTTATTTTATTTTATTTCATTACATGTTATTGTAATGATAACTGTATTCACTGGATTTGACATTTTTCCAGAAAATTCAGTTCAGTTCTGTTAAACCTGATAAACAAGCATTAGTAGAAACATTGTATCTTTTGGTGACCTAGATTCAGAGCCAGGTTCAGCTTTGGAGTAAACAACATTTTTTATTATTCATTCTTATAGTAAGATTCGTTCAGTAGAATCAAATCCGTACCTAGCGTACGTGATAATCGGCATGTAATGTTTCTACGCCGCTAGAAGGAGGTGATCACGTGGCCTTATCAGGTGATCTGTTTTGCGTTTTAGTTGGGCTTAAAATTCACGTTATTATAGTGAATTTGGCCAGTCTTGCTTGAAACCTTTGGAGCTCAAAGTGTTTTTGTTGTGACCAGTTTGAGTTGAATTTTTTATTTAAAGTAATTTATTTTTCCTGGAAACTAATAGTGCTCAGAATTCTTGAACAAAGATATTTATTGGAAATTATTCGGAATTCCAAACTGGAATATTATTCTTGGTGATTCAACAAGAAATTGTTGACACATCAGGACAAAGCAGGTTATTGAAGACGTCATCGCCATCCATCTTGGAACTTCATCGGGATTCGAACTGTGATTCACTTAGAACTTTTTATTGATAGGACTTATATTTATTAATTCTAGGATTAATTTTGGATTAGATTCATAAACTGTAAGTCCTTTTTCTTATTTTTGCCTTGTTTTCTATGGAAATAAATTAATTTGTTAAATTTTACAAAGCTTGTTGGCTTCATTCTTTTCTTTGTTACTTTTGTACGTGCCTAGACGTAACAGTAAACATCTGGTTTTGGACTATTGCGCTTGGAATGCAGTCAAAATAGTCTTGCTCCTGGCTCTCTCTCTACCAAGAGCATGGCCGTTGGAGCCGATGGATCGAATTTGTTTCCGTATTGAGACATTATGCTGTTTAACTACGCTGCTATGTGTATTCAATATGCTTCCGTAGTTATTTATTGCTGTTCCCATCGTCCCAACAAGCAAAATTTGGCTGAAGGAGACTCCGAATTTGGCTAACTTAGAAAATCATAACGCGCCGGATGAAGAAACTTTGTTTACCGACTATACCGGCTATTTTGATACAGATACTGGTATTGAAAGTCGGCTACACGAACTTCATACAGGACACTTACCAACAACTTTGACTGATTTGCACGACATGAAAGATGATAACCTTTAATTATAACAGCTTAAAAGTAATTCCCATATATTCAGACCATTCGGTTAAATAAGGCTTATTAATGGTCAAGAGGGATACAGATGACATATATTTTGAAAGTTATGTCGTAAGCCATTTGGTGTCTACAGTATAAATATAACGTTAAAATGTATGAATATATAACGACATTAAAGTCCAATCAAGCTGTCAACACAAAGGCAACATAAAAGCTACAAAACTACAAGACGGGTTGCTGTGAGAAATGATGGTGAGCACAGATAATAACCTCCACGCTAGAGGACGCTGCGCTCAGAGAAGCAGAAGCATATATACTTTATAACGTCCTTATGAGATCTTGGGTTTCAACGGCGTGGCTCTTTAACCATAAGGGTGATGAGTGGGACTCTAGAACCAGCACAAATACATTCGTGGAACGTGGATATAGCAATATCGGTACCAAAGTCGGAAGCGACACCTTAACGACCGCGGCTCGTGGAGCAGGAAGTGATGAAGGTAGCTAAATTTAAAAGCCCAGGTAAACATTCCCTGGGTAACAATCTTGCTGATATGATGAAAAACTCTTGGCTGGAAAAACGTCTACATTCACGTCACTCCAGTACACGCAGCGATGGCTGTACAGGTGCAACATAGCGTTATGCTACCTTACGTTTCCTGGATCGTCTAGTTTTGGCAGCTGGTTTCACATACACATTATTCCGCGGCCCACCGCCCCAAGAGCGGCAGCAAACAGCAGCAGGCCTGTTGGAACGACAAAAGCCGAAGGTACCAGCATCCACTGTTAGACATGCCAGAGTCTTTTCTTATGAAATCGTAGTGTGCAAGATGTGTACAGAAACTAACGCCAAAGACCTTGGAAAACTCCTTTACCACGGAGCAGTAATTGAAGTCAGGTATTCGATGATTGCCAGACGCTTTGTGCAAAATAAACCTTACCGACCTTGGCCATCTGGATTTTGAAACGCAGAGGAGGCCATTACCATTACATCGATGATCCTTAACACGCAGGACATGCTGATTAAACAGGACTTCACTCCTGTTAATGCCATCACAGTTGCCTAATGGCAAATGTTGCTCACATGGTCGGAATGGCGCTAGTTAACACCATCGCATTCAGTGGCTCGAATACCTCTTCTTTAACATTGCAATCGGCCGACGAAGAACATATCCATCTTTACTGATTTTTTACAAGATACACCTTCTGTTATGAATTTGGAAAAAATATATTATTTTCACATGTGGATATGATTGCTTCTTTACTTCAAATATATTTAATGCTAGGAGTGTTGCTGTTTTCTTCCAAAATAATTTTGGATTCGAACTATATACCATTAAAATTGATACACTGAGGGTAATAATTGACATTTGGAGGGAATCAAATATGGATAATCATAGGTACACTTGGAGAAAACAAACACTTTAAAACAATCTAGGTTAGAAGCCTTTGTATCAGAAGATGTTAAGGAAACTTTGATGGAACATGGGTAGAAACAAACAACAGATCACTCAATGGTGATTATTAAATTTTAATATCAAACCTTTTCAAATGGAGAAGCTTTTTGAAGTTAAATAATTCTTTATTGAAATACCCATAATATGTACAACTAGGTAAATAAACTGTCAATGACATAGTAAAACGATATGCTGAAAACTCACTTGAGACTCCTCATGTTGATTGTCAAATACAGTCTGTGATACATGATCAGTTCTTTTATAAACATTATCATTTGATATAATGGGTAAAACGTTCTTAAGCCATATACAAGAAAATGGGGAATATTAGAAAAAGAAGCACAGCTATTATAGTAAATTCAGGATACAGAACAAGATAACGAAACTTTCATTATTCTAATGAACTGAGAAGGACAAAGGAAGAGTTGATGAAATACAGGAGGAAAAAATGGGGGATTTCTATACCCTTTTGTTAGCAAAATGATTTCCGTGTTAATAAGGGATGATGGGTCACAAACATTAAACAAAAGGCAATATTTCAACAAACTATTAAATAGTTTGAGCATTTATGTCAATACTAGAAATTAGATTTCAGGAATTTAAATGTACTTTTTAATAATATAAATTTGGATATGCTAATACTCGATAACTTGCAGAAACTGTCATTAGACGGTCCCTTGCCTTGTGAGGAAGCATTAAGATGTTTGAAATAGGTGGAAGACAATAAATGTCCAGGTTCGCACGGTTATAGTGCTGATTTATCTTCGTTTCCTGGTAATTTTCTTGTCCGATCCGCACATTATGATTACAGTATAGAGAAACATTCATCAACACACAAGGAGGGAATAATTACTTGAATACTGAGAGACGACAAACCCAAGCAGTATGTTAAGAACTGGAGACCACTAACATTTCTAAATGTCTCATAAAATGGCCTCTGCTGATAGAGTGGAGAGTTTCTTACTTCACCGTATAAATAAGAATCAGCCTGGTGTTAATAAAGATGCATATGTTTAGGAAATCATTAACACCTTGCATGATTTAATATTTGACGTTGAAAAACACAAAATTCCAGGTCTATTAATTTTAGTCGACTTTGAGAAGGTCTTTGATTCATCGGGTTGGTCCTGCAATAAGAACGTCATATCTTTCCTTCGATTTTGGATATACTTTTAATGGATATTAACCTTTCATAATAATATAAAATCATGTTCTACAGTAATAGCTACATCTCTTCATGGTGTACATACAAAGAGGATTAGCAAGGAGACCCTTTCCTAAATAAGTCTGTGTCCTATTTATAGATACTGGCATAAATGGTAAGAGTAGTTACAATATTAATGGAATACCAATCAATAACAGAAAATGTTTGATCTCTCAATAAGCTGAGGATAAATGTTTTTACCATGGATGGAAATAGTAAATCGTTGAAGTCTGCCCTTGATGTTTTATTTTACTATTCTACATTTTCTGGACTTAACGTCATTATTGAAAAAGCTAAGGATCTGGTTTGGAAGTAAAGTTTGGAAATGAGGATAGATTTTGACAGAGTAACCCAATAAATTGGGGAGACAGCGAGTTTGCAGAACTAGGTGTAAAGTTTTCAAATAAGCTTGAAAAGTATTGCAGTAATCAATTATGAAAAGAAAGCGAAAGAACCAAAGCAATATAATATCTGCGGTCAAAAACCTCTTGCACCATTTGGTAGAATTATAGCTGTAAACGTTTTGCATTATCTTAAATAATCAATCAATCTTTCTTTTCTTACCGGCATCACCTAAGAAAATTCTAAGCGAACTCAACAATATATATATTTTTAATTTATGTGAAATAACTCATTTGATAAAATGATACGAAAAATAGTAATGAATGAATCGTTTTTGGAGAGACTGCTTTTACACATGGATCAATTTTGAAACGACTTTTTCAGTTGATATACAGACTGATTTTAGATGGACCTGTATGGTACAATAAAATATTAGAGGAGGTAAATCTGTTATTTGTAAGCGTTGGTTTGAACATGGAATGAAAGTAATTAACGCTTTAGTGAATGCTAGTTGACAGTGGTTTAGTTCAAATCAGTTTCAGCTGTTATTCAATTCAGATAGGTGAGTATATCAAGGCTTGCGAAGAGCAATAACTGGATGTTGGAACTGAACAAAAATACATAATCATGTAACAGCTCTAAACTACTTTACACTGTAGCATGACAAAAGGGTTGCAAAAGTATTTACAAGAAACTGACTTAAAATGGGGACATTCCTACCACAAGAACCTAGTGGTACGGAGGATTCAATCATGGGAAATTCCTACCTTAAGAAGCTAATGGTACGGAGAATTGGGTCATGGGAAATTCCTACCTCAAGAAGCTAGTGGTACAGAGAATTCGGTCCAAGATCAGATGACAATTGGCATAACACTTTTTTCTCTTAGATCCAAACTTACAAATTAACAAAGCGTCCATAAAAAGGTGGTTTCAGATAATGATCAAAATTGGTATTATCAAATTAACAAAATGTCCACAAATCAGGTGGTTTCAGATAAAGATGAAAATTGGTATGTAATAGACAGTAATATGTGTTTTTCGTCAGAGCTTCCTGAATCCATATGCCATCTCTTGGGGGAATGTAATACAGTTCAGAAATTTTGGGCAGACTTGTAACTGTGACTACTGATAAATGTAATCATATACAAAATTACAGTTTATCTAAAGAAAATGTGTTGTCTTGTTTATACTGTGGGCAAGTGGTACATGATGTATTAAATTTTATCTTAGTTCACGCAAAGTATTGCATTTATCAAGACAAATATTATACCATATTTAAACAGGGTTTAAACAGCATTTTACTAAGTAGAAAAATTCAGTACTTTTAAGCATTCTGAATGAGAACCTCTGAAGAAAATTATGATCAACATATCATGTCAAGAAATCATGTAAAGTTGGTATGACCTTGTACCAGAAAATAATTCACACAGTATCTGTTTCCTTTCTTCCCTTAGAATTTGATCAGGTTAATCAATGCAATTATTATCATTATCGGTATCGTGAATGAATATACACGTATCTTCATATTGAATCACAAAAGTCTCTCTACCGACTCTTAGGTGAATACAAACTTTTCAATGAAAATTAATATTCCATTGTTTTGCCGGCATTTTCTGCTGCTGGAATAGCGATTAGTGTATAACTGCGGCGCGTGATTCATGGTGTGGAGTACGTGACTTACTTGAGGGACCAGGCCAACGTTCTGATTGAGGACTGGCGTGAAATGCCATCGTTAAGTGACGCAAGCTTCAAGTGAATCTGATGCTCCATATGTGCTGCATAATCATTAACACACAATAAACCCGCGGCCAGGAACCATTAATTATTGACATAATCGTTTTATTTCAGACAACAACATATAACTTTGTGACAATAAGCTCAAATAGTCTTTTGTTGCTGTAGGCGTATGCGATATCAATCAGAATTTCTAGATTATTTGGGTAAGTAACCACCAGTGAAATATCATAAGACAGAGTTAGATTTTCCACAGCTATGGGTTCATTTTTGTTTCCAAATCCACTATTCTCTGATTATGAATATTGTATACATCAAAATGGATCTTGTCTCAGTCATTGTCCATTGGCAATGGTTTTGTGTTGCACATTTACATACATATAGAGAAATATCGTATACGATTTACCTGTTGTTTTCAACTTACACATTTTTAAAGTAACCATTTGTGCCACGCAGTACTGAATGCGTTTTCTGTATAAAGAAAAGCGCTGAAAACATTAAACCTACGTTTACATTATATTGTACTGATTGCAATAACGCAAACGTCGCGGTTGTGCAGCAGCCTAAACAGTTCCGGAAACAAAGATGTTGTAAAGTAGGAACGCTAGAATTATTATCATCGACTCACGCTAACCTACTACGACAGAACGTAAGAAAAGACTTAAGGTAAATCGACTATGTCGACCCAGTCATGGGATATCACCAACCTGATCTTCATTTGCCTCTTGAGAACGATTGTTAAACCAGCTTGCAAAAAGCACCTTTTGCCATGCTGTATAATTTCCAAAAGTACAGCATTGTGAGTTATATATTGTTAGCTTAAGTGCGAGACAATTAGGTCCGTCGTGGATGTACTTAACGGATAACAGCTTTGCGTCGTATTATTCTAAAACTTTATTAAAATCTTCTGCAATAATCTTGGCGCCAATGCCGCCGACATAATAGCGCCCTGTTCTCCGTCTAACCATACTTCGGATTTAACACTCTCATCATCATCAATATCATCCAAACCATTTTCTCTAATGGATTGGCCAAATGAACTGGACATTTCAGTCTGACCACCCGCCACATTATGTATAAGGAAGATTATGCAGATCAACATCTTTCACGTTATTGTTACCAAAAATCGAACGCATATCTGAACAGTGCAATCTAGCGGTTTATTTCCAATTTTAGTAGGTTTGATTGAAGCATATATCTCACTGAGATGCAAGGGGTGAGTGGAATTTTGTGTGATATTTACAACGGCAGGAGCGGCACCTCTACTATTGACGGTATATACAATTGCAAGTGCAATCTTATGTGAAATTATGTTTGGGCTTCTAGAAACCATATGC
>JAECUM010042374.1:0-29812 GCA_016617855.1 Megalonaias nervosa
GGATCCAAAGGGATCTTTTCTTGTCTGGATCAATAATACATCTTTCTAGCATTTAGTAACGCTTGTGTGGTAATCGGTCTGGCGAACACATTTTAGATAATGTGTTTCCTTGCGTCAGGGCTGCAATATTTAACAGTGCATTCCTTGGGAGAAAATACGTTTGAACATGGATGCCACAATACTAAAGTCAAATATTAACATCCTCCCCAATTACTTCGTTGTCAAACTACTCCGCGGCACATTGGACTCACGAGGTACAACTGGATTTTAAATGCTATTTACAACGTTAACATTTTTTCTCGTAATGTTCTTTATTAGTCACTGCTAAACATGGTTCATTTTGTGTAATTTTAAATGTATTTTTAAAATTAATTTTAATGTCATTTACAATTTCCAAATTGTTCCATATTTTTTTCTGGATTTCATTGAAGGTTTTACTAAATTAAGTTTCTTAAGTTTAGTACTATCTTTAGTTTCGTCCATAATTTTTATTTTTCCAGATGTCTTCAGTCTCCTCAAATTACGGGATATTGAAAAATATAGTATAACCTAAACCTAATGCTAGACAAAAATGAAAACTGTTATTCTCTGCCAAATTCCATCATTGTTTCGGAATTTCGACACTAAGTATTGTTTAGGCCAATAAATTTTACATTTTTGCTGGATTTTTTAAGCCTCTGCTGGAATCCGTACATCTTCGGAATGTTTGTAGCAGTTTTTGTTACCGCCACATTTTAATACAAATATTCTGGGTGGCGGTTAAAAAAGTCTCCTCTAAATTCCGTTGAAGTTTTGGCTTTTTAGTGCTTCATTTACTTTTACCAGTGTTTCAATTGTTTCGGTCTTTTCGCAGCTTATGCTAAATTTCGTATTAGCTTGGGGATTTTATTATTATATTTAGCCTCGGCCATGTTTACAAATTTGATTCGGATTTTTTCTTACTATCCACTAAACTTCGTGAAAGGTTCGGAAGTTTAATACTTCTTTAAGGTTCAAACATTATTTTTATATTTGTTCTGGATTTTTCTTCTTTCCTCGCTAAAGTGCTAGATCATTTTGAAGTGTAAGTATTACTTTCAGTCTCGCCATATTTTGAAAAAATCTGATTTTCTTATGATTTCCACAAAACTCCGTATAAGTTTCAGAATGCAAGCACTACTTCCAGTCATACCGATGTTTTTCAATATCTTCCGGATTTTGTATGTAACAGCTAAAGTTCGTCACGGTTTCAAAATGGTGTTATTATTTTAATTTCATTCATTTTTGTCTAACGTTCTGGGTATTGTCTAGTCTCCTCTAAATTCCGTTACTGTGTTGCAATTTTAGTTCACTTTTAGTCAATGCCATAATTCTATATTACTTCCATGGTTTTATTTTAGTCTCCACTAAAGTCCTTGTCCGGTTAAAACTTTAATACTAAAAATACAAACTTTAAAATCCTAACAAATGTCATTTATATTTTTTCCTGATCTTTTTCAGTAGCCGCTAGGATCTTTAATAGTTTTGGAAGTTTACTACTTCAGTTAGTCTCTGTAATTTTAGTGTTATTATGAGTTGGTTTCTTTGATTATGTATATTTATAAGATCAGTATCATATATGCAAATTTACCGAGAGAGCGAAAATAATCTAAGGTATCGGTAATGATTTATATTAGCAGTAGATATGGATTCTAGTCTGTAAGAATGCGGGTTGGTTAGTAGGTGTAGGTGATAGTCAGTGGATGTGAGTGCTGGTCAGTAACACACGTACTGGTTAGTAGGCTCGAGAACCCGCACCAGCAAACCGGGTATGTTGCCTAAATGTATTCTTGGCAACAGCACTTAGTTCCCATCTCCTAGATATGATACAATGTATATTGAGTGTAATATCCTTCTATTACGTACCAACATCAACCCTCGAAACATAGTTCTTATACGAAATAAATGTTCTGCCTATACTGTTATAACAATTCATCAGCACGAGCATTATAGATGAAGGTGAAGTACCATATCGGATTAGTGAAAAATCTTTTCATTGACGGGAAGTTATTACATTTCGGTCACTATGTTTGAATCTCAAAAGTAAGGCGTTTACGCAGATATTCCAGAAATCTAATATACAAATAAAAAACTATGACTGGAAGTATATTATACAAATTAAACACTTCGATTGCAAATGTAATTTATAAATAAAAAGCTGTGATTGGAAATGTAATATACAAATTAAACATTTTGACTGGAAATGTAATATTCGAATAAAACACTGTGACTGGAGATGTAATATACAATTAAACACTGTGATAAAGCCATATGGTTTCTACTGTGTATGCTTGTAAGAAAAAAAAAAACGGTAGGCTTGTAAGAAACACGGCAAGACTAGAATACTCTTGTTATTTGTTAGAAGTTTAGGATTAGTGTATCTCTAATTCCCAAGCCCTACTTGAGCAAATCATACATGTTTCTATGTACAGCTGGGACCGGGATGGTTCAGTGGTTAGTTTATTTCATTTTGGTTTAAGCGGCACTTTTAACACATTTTTGGCTATATCATACCAAGGAAATGAGAGCTACGTGACTCTCCCAAAGACACACAGATGCAGCCGACCGGACTTGAAAGGACGAGTGTCAAACCCACAACCCTAGGATTACGAGTCCGACGCTCTACAAACTGTGCTACATGTGGCTCCTTTCTCAGTGGTTTGCGTGCAAATTCGAAATTGATAACATGCTGGTTGGAATTCTTCCACTGGAACAGCCTGTATCGACTAATGTGGTATGTCCCTGAGAAAGGCACTTCACTACAATTTTCTCTTTAATTATGTAAGAAGGTTTTGTTGCCCGGCCTTTGAAAACGTATAAGTGTAATTGACGTCAAATATCCTACAGATACATGTTCACACACATGAAGAGGAGTGATAGCGAATTATTTCTGTGTCGTCGGTTTCAGATATTACAATTCAAATTGGATCTGGCTCATATGTTGAAACCACGCAGATGCCCATAATATATGTTTGATTATTGAATTGAAATTAAACTAATGAATAATTTTCAAAGACTATTTAAAAAATAAAAAACTCTAAGAAGATATTTAAATAAGCAAACGAAATTAACTTCGCCAAATATTTTCAGTTACCAAGCTACAGTCGTAAACACGGTCTTAATATGTATAAAATATTAAATGACTATGCACGTAAATTTTTTAATGGATTTGTTCCGATGGTCACACAAAAATGTTTTATCTCCGGTAATATTTTGCTTTCATAAATATAAACCACCTGGGCTGAAGTTAAAACTCGTTTATCTACCCCTCTCCATCATTGCCGACATCTTCATATTTTTATTTTTTCTTTCGTCTTGTTTTATTTTTTATTTTTTATTTTTTGATTTACAAGCATACAGTAACACGTTTCTTCTGTAACATTTATAAGTTGCTGTCTTAAATTATTACAACACTGCATATACAATTTTGTTTTAAAACCGCATTAGCATGTCTCAATGTTTTTAGTGTTATGACATCAATAATCACTTCAGCCACATTATATAAGTAAATATTATTGTTAATGAGGTGAGAGCTTGAAATAAGTTTATGCTTGTTGCTCAATCTTCTATATCTCTTGTTCGATTTTAAGTAATTTCCATGATGACTTCTGTAAATAAATACTACTAAAACCAAACAAGAGTATTACTTCTACGAGTAAAGATAATTATGCTCTGCTGTTCAGCATAACACAAAATATAAAATCAAAGATCGTTCTTTTGACACCAAAACAGTGTGAACTGGAGTTGCATATTAGTGCAGTCTAAAAATTTATTGTAATAAATTCCGGTACATTTGATGAACAGTATTACATTTGCATTTAGTACATCTATAAAAGTGTATTAAATTTTGCATATGTATGACATGATATTGAAAGGCGACTGTAAACCTTTGCAAATACATTAACCCGGGACCGCTTATATACAAAACATTTATTTCCAGGTAATTAATATCAACGAAATTGATGAAAAGTTTTCTCTTTCCAGTTAATTAATATCAACGAGATTGACGACATTTTTTCAAGAAAAGAACTACATGAAATTTGCGAATTTAGACTAAACCTGTTGCTTCATTGGCACATATTAATGCTAAATTTAGAAAAGTATTTGTCCTGGTAAATCACAATATTCAACTGCAGAAATTGGGAATTTATGGATGTTCAAATTTACCATTATCTTTAGTTAGCTCATATTTATTTAAAGATAATATTTCAACTAACTAGATTATTTCTCACCAATACTTCTTCAGTATATAGAAATTAGAAGGAGGACACATGTAAACTGTCAAAATCCACTGAAAAGTTATAACTCATAGTATAGTGTTACGTCCTTAATACACTTTTCATAACTAAATTTATTTGTTGAATCTAACAGCAATTTTAACACATTTTTATCATGCCGAGAACATGTGAGATATGTATGTTTCCTAGAGCACGCATTGGCAACCAGCTTGGGCTAGACTAGGCAGGTATCGAATCCGGGATACTTGAATTACGAGTCTGACGCTCTACCAGTTGAACTACCGCGGCTCCATGAAAGGACAATGCTTTGCTGACAGGAAGAAGCTCTCTTATTTCCCCAATAAAAATATAATTTTGCACAATCAACAACCAATTATCCTATCAGATAACCAAACGTGATATGTTGCACTCAGTTTGGAACAGCAACATCATTTTGGATAAAGACTAAACGGTTAACATGTGTCAGTTTACCGAATGAAAATGAGTCCATCCATTAATGCTGCAACACCAATAAGCAGCTAGTTGGACCAAAACGTAATAGAAATACTTTGAACAAAAAAAAATGAAACGTATTAAGGTTCAATAAGTTTAATAGTTTTGATTGCCATATTTTTTTACTAATGGAATACGATCTAATTATGCATTTCCCATTTCAGTACATTGTTATGCGTCATTCAGCAATGGGTTTCAAGCTGCCTGAACCAATATTATGTGATATAATAAACTTGAAAACCCATTATCAGCTGTCTTGGTATGATATCTCATATCTGTATCCCATTACATATTGTCATTAATATTTGGTGGCATTAATCCTCACTCGTAAAGCGTCGATCTATTGTACAGAAATGACACGGACATCACAAGTCACCTTTTTATGGTAATGCAAGTTATTATAAGGTTTTCGTCTACAATTTTACGCAGGGCTGTGACAGATTTGTATCATACCTTTCAAATGCCATATCGAAGGTCAAGGACGTAAGAACTATTAGAAAAGCATATGTACAAGATTTCAGTGGAATCGCGGAAGAGCTAGTCATCGTTGTTAATTACTTTTACTTTCCACCACTAATATCATTTGCCATCCTCGAATGCGAGTTCAAGATCCTCTATATCTTCGTCTGATTCACACGTTGCTTATTTTCGTTCTTTTCAGAGCAAGACATTAACATGGCACGGCCTCTATTTCTGACAATCTGCATTGGCCTGGCAGCCGGCTTCTACGCCCAATCCCTTGCTGAGAAACGTTCCGACGTCTTATCACGTTACATGAAGGCAATGGAGCTCCATAGACAGGCAAATGGAGTGAGTGCATGCACACCTTTTTTACGTACTGTATTTTCTCAACAAATTTCTATGAAGTAAGCCCCAGCTGTTAATTAAATCACGAAACGTTGATGAACTGAATTTGTTGCTACTAATAGGGCCAAAGACAACTGAAATCTACATATACCGCGACAGTATTGAATCTGTTCGAACAAACCTCTTAGAAATATGTCTGAATAAAAACATATGAATAAAAAAAATTTCCAGCAGATATTGTATTTCATCACCATTATTATTATTATTATTATTATTATTATTATAGTGTTCGCTATACATGGAGTCGTGCATACCGGGAAAAACCAAGTGCTGTGGCGACATGAAATGCCTCAACTACCTTCGTAGTTACTGTCTGTATCCATTGGAAAGCTGCAGCTGTGAAGTGCAGCTTTTCACGAACATGGACGAGTCCTACCGATAGTGAACGGGCGAAACCGGAAGTAATGTAATATTTTGCGGATTTCCCATCATAAAACTCAGTTACTACTCTCTCAGTAACATGTTCCTACTGTTTCACATGACTTGTTCAGTGGCCATTAGAAGAACTTTTTGCAGTGATTATGCAATACCGAAAGTGAGTTAGTTTCACCGAATTGCTAGTATATGTTACATGTTCCATTTCTAGTCTCTCATTTGGACTAAATTTAGTCAGAATCTTGCTATCATTGTTACTTTGTTATTTCTATAAATTCATAATATTCTTACATGAAATTTGATGTAATGAAATATCCCAAATAACACATATGCTTCCAGGATCAACCAGCCTTGCATTATTTCTTTAAAAACAAATATTACAATAAAGAAAAAGAAAACAGAATATCATTCGTCTTATTAGTAAGAAAAATGATTAAACATTGTGTGGAAACTACTTAAACTAGTTCAGAAACAGATTAAACTACTCACCTAACTCCCATATCCCTCACACCCCTCCCCAAAAAATTTCTTCTTATACCAAAATGAATTTTGTTGTACAGATATTATATGCTGGCATTACCATGTCTGCCCAACAAAGGAATTCTGAAAATTTGAATATTTCCTTTAATTGATTTTGAGAAAGACTCTCAAATGAAAATACATTTCTGATTCTATATTTTTGTTAAAGTTGGGTTCATTATGGATTACAACAAAACAATCCGTATCAATCTTTCGTAAATCTCATAGCTATTAACGGGTAATCACAAACACACACTCACTCGGGCGCGCGTATCATATATATATATATATATATATATATATATATATATATATATATATATATATATATATATATATATATAACTGAATTTTGTTGCCTTTCCCGTTTCTTCAAAGGTTTTTGTCTTGGAATTGTGTTTACTTTAAACAAGGTAACAAATAAATACCACCTGAAGCAGGTATTTAGTACACATCTTATACATTGACACCCACATTTGTCTTTCTTTCTGTGTGTCCCTGCTGCCAAACAAGAGGTCGCGAGTTCGAAATTCGCGGGGGCATCCACATTTTTTAATATATTTTTTTACTTCTTTTTAATATTTATTTTGAAACTTTATTTTAAACTCGAGTATCCAATTTTTTTTTTTTTATGTTGAAACTTTCATTTATGACACTCAGGTAATTAAGTTTGTTGCAAATAAAAGCGTCTATATAAAATTTTAATTGCGTGTGATATATAGATGGCATAACTGATATCAAAGTTTTGAACTGCAAAAGTACATATCTGTATCATCACTTCTTTAGCATAGCTTCAACGCTTTCTGAAAATGAGTGTCAGGGAAGAACCACATATTTCACTGAACACTTATAATTTATTATGGTAGTCGCATAGACTGTAAATTCAAAACCACTTTTAATAAAACATGATTGATCCATTAGTATGAATTTCATTCATTACCTCACATGCTTAGACAACTTATAATCGACATTAATTTACTGAACACAGTCGTTGAAAAGGCTTCAATATCGCATGATTCTTTGCACAATGCAAATTTTGAAATAGAATAATGAAGTTTAAGTTATGAAGCGATGAAAGAAGGGGATGGAGAGTCAACTCTGGAGGAGACTTGCAAATATTTTAGAGAAAAGAGATTTCAAAATAATATATTGATGCTTCTGATCCTCAAGCTGTTCCTCAGGAACCAATGGTAACATCAGAACATTTTGCCATTGATAGGGTCCACCTGAAAGTTCTTTTCTTTCCTACAAGGGGTTGGAGTGGGGTAAAATAGGGCATATTTGTCCAGTTTATATAACGACTGAATACGGTATACGTGACAATACGCAAGACAAAGGCTACGTCACAGGGATTACGTCTGTGAGGTCATATCCTAGCAACAGGGTGGCGGAATATACATTTAACTTAAATGGAAATGAAGCTAGAACAAATCACCAAGATAGATGGAACATAAAAGAGAAACAAAGGTGAAATTCAGATTCTTTTTAAGGTAAATTTTGTTGTACACAGTCGGAAAATATTGCAATGGTTGGGATGAATGCCCTCACATTGTACCGAACATACTAAAATATAAGGGTGGCTCGCTACAAGCAACGTATACGCAGATCTGCTGCCGCGTAATGAGTTGTTCTCAGTTAGATGAAAAATCATATGATTAATGTCGTGCGTCAATTTGTCATTATGCCTGGAAGACTTTATGCAAGACAATCACAACATTAAAGATGCAGAGAATTTTCCTCACCGGACAAAAATGCTGTAACACTGGCTACGTCAATAGATGCAGGTTATGTGCTGGTTACGTCGATACACGCAATGAACTGTTAGTTCACGGTCGATCTCGACTAATACGACTATTGGCAGTGATGTTTCGAAAAAAATAAAACTGCACAAAATTTTCAAAGAGATTAGCATTTAAGTAATATAAATTTGTGACGGTCTGCATATAGATTAGAACAGTGATAAAACAGACCAGATTATTCAGTATTGTCCCTTTTCTGTAAACAACAGGTACATTAAGCTCTTCGAATGTTACAATCGTTAATAATTAATACTCGTTAGACATGCCTCTTTCCAGAAGAACGAGTTTGATGTCAATACCGAGCATATTTCGTAATAAAAGTGTACTTTACAGGGAGTAAGAAGAGGCAGTGGACTCTGGGTGGCCTTGGCGGGTATCAGACAAGCCCGCCCGGGTCAGTTATCTCGTTTTGTCTTTGAGAAAGGCACTTAGTTCCCATTTATTCGGCACGATATAGCTAATATTGTGTTTTAAATGGCGTTAGAAACAACCAAGCAAACAACATCGTTATTCTATCATGAATTTTGTGTCTCAGAAAATAAAAACAGGTCTGGTAATGATTGTATGTACCTTGAATCCATTTTCCAAGTTATCTATCTTATTTAAAATTCAACTGAAATCACTTTTATTAGGCTAGCAATGAACAGTTTTTGGCCATGCTTGGATTGAGGATGTAATCAATGACATTGGAGGCCGCCTGCTATCAAAGTAGAATTCCATTATCATTGATGGAAGTGAATGTGGACCTACTAATTATTTCCTAAGAAATCACTTGCATTGAAAATTGACATAAACGCATAAAGACAGCTAGAAGAACATGGGCAGCGGCTTATGCGCATTGCAGGCCAAAATTTAATCCCGAACAAAGCTAACACAAATGTGTGTTTCTGCACTAGAATCGTCCCCTTGTGCATACAGCATGAAATCGTGAATTGATATAAAGTATTTACGTCTTTTCAATCAATATTGATCAACGGCCAATCATACGAAACTCTTAAGAAAATTTGAAAGTCTGTCATATATTCCACGTCATCTCTATTACTTGATAATGTTCCTAATTGTGAACAAAACGGTACCAGTTTATCCTGGATGCGGACAAATATAATCAACAATTCATCCATATAGAGCGCCATTTAGTGGTGTATATCGTTACAATTATGCCACCTGCGTATATAAAACAACAGTTGCAGTTCACCACGAAAATGTGTCAAAATATTTCAAAACACGACAACAAACATCATCAAGGTAGCATAATGGATATAACGTTTCTTATTTGAACATGAAAAAAGTAAAATAGTTCATAACGTGTACAGGAAAAACGAGTTTCTGAGCCAACACGCCTCAGATTTTAACTAATAATTGTGGACTTCACGCTGTGCGCCAATTAGCCAATGACAGTGTTGACCTTGAAATTAGTTTCAATGGTAACAGTTTATGAATTTTTATCATCCGAGGGAAACGCGTTAAAAGTTTAAAACTCTTATAGCTTACAACAAATTACGATGCAGAGGTGAATATATGTTGTGCACATGTTACAACTTGCGTTTTTATATTTCTATCGACGTGTGCAAAGGTGGAAGGAGTTTCATTAGGTTTAGTTGTTTGCTGATGATGATTTTTGGTGGGGTTTTTTAAATCACACTGTCTCACCAGAAAGTTTTAATTCAGGGAAATTGTTATTATCAGTCATGTTCAAGTATGAAGATACACTCTGAAGATGCCAACTTGAACAAAATAATGTTGACGAAGGAATAACTAAATAATTTGTGGGTATGGCCGCCGTCTTGGATGCTCTGTCATTTTTGAAGGCATCCGATATCAACATAACACTTCATAACTGTTAGTGTGTCAACATTTCCAAACTTTCCAGGGAATGGAGAAGCCAAATAAATAAATAGATTGGCACAAAAGCATATTCTTCTTTGATTATCTCCTTTTGAATTGTAAGATGATGAAGCCGGGTTGGAAGTGGATTTAGCGAAGACACTGCAAGCAAGTTCGTGAATTAGATGTTCATTTATAACGTAACTGAACGAAGAACGACACCTAAAGTCCTTGAAATACTTTACCTGCACAAATCAGTCTAATGGATTCTCCTAAAAACGATTCTTAACACAGCGTCACCGCACTTTGCAGAATCTCCTCTAAGTAAGAGCCTCTGCGATCTGGCGACGCCATTTTGGATATTATCCCCAAGCTGATTTCCTTGGCGGATAAATGTTAATAAAGAATAACAAGATTAGTTTCCAGCCTCTTGACTTTGTTCTTTTTTTCTGACTTGCAAAGGTCAATCGAATATATGTCTTGATTGTAATTTAAAGTAAGTAATATTTTTGGCAAGAATGTAAAATCTTCTATGCTCATTTAAGCAATCCGTCGACAAATCTTCATTTTCAGAGATGCGCCGATTTGCATGTTCAATTCCGAGGGTAAGCAAATCTCGCGTATATTCTGCAATCCCATCATGCCTAAATAGATGTGATCGTTTTGAAAGCCACTGGAACTTGGGAAATTTTAACATCTCCCTAGTTATCGTCAATTAGTAAAGTAATTTGTGCAAGGGTAATTTGTTAATCACATCAGTTATATATTTGGTAGTGTGGTAGTGTCAAGAAATCTCTCTCTCTCTCTCTCTCTCTCTCTCTCTCTCTCGTTTGTTTTATTTTACAAAAGATTACTGACGATTGTATTTGTTTTATCATGACTGTGTCTCCCCTGCTCCCCCCCCCAAAAAAAAAGAAACCCCTAGTCATGATGCAACAAACACCGGTAGTAAAAGTCGTGTTATTTGCGTGCCACGCCGTGTTCTAGCAGGTATGTATAATAAGCAGATTAATAAAGTTTCTTAAAATTTGTCTTAGATGCATTTATTTCATGTTTCTTGGATGTTATCAATCTTTAAATCATTAAATAGCATTGCATGTTCCATGTAATTCTTTCTTAAACACTGTTCTTAAGCGCTGTTCTTAAACATTAACATATGAGAAAGAGAAAATGTGACCGATGTTTACTCACGGTTGCCTGAAAAATGTTTCCTCTTCATCTCGTCAACAAATTACAAGCAAGTTATCGCATTAAAAATATTTTTCATGTCTCGTGCAAAGTTGAAAATATAATACAAGCTTTGACAAGTAGGGTAGAGTTATTTAACTGGAGATGTCGCGCATTAGCCATGTGAGCGATTACGAGATATTTTAGTATGAACTCACGAAAAACGAAAACAAAATCCGTATGTCTCTCTAGTTATTGAATTGAAACGAATTTAGTATAAGGTATTCATTGCAATAAATATCCCAATATAACATTTACACGCTCCAGGTATAAATTTGCGGATTTTATTAAATTTTGGTCTTTATTCGGAAGTGCTAATTTACAGACTTTTGGAATATGAACAGTTAAACTCAGTAAGTTAAAGAGATCTGTTAGATTAAAACAAAAGCTTAAACCAAAATTTTTATAAAATTAGGGTAAACAAATGCTACTGAAAATTATCATTTACTTTTAATGAAAGAGCTGCATGGAGATGATGCCCACACGTATACGTACTCCACCCTCTGTTTTACCATCTTCGTGCATTCTCATTACTACTTTGAATTTTTTTTTACAAGATATAAAATAACCGGTAAAGGTTTTATTATTTTTCAGTAGTACCATTATGGGCTTTCTGATTTTGTTACTGTTATAGGTTTAACCCTTCTATTTCCCATGATTATACCCTGAAGTCACACTCGAGAGCAGTATTTACGCGCGCGTGCTCATGGTGAGTCAATCTCCGCTGGCGCCCAATAGCGAAGTTACTATTCTAGGCGCCATCTATATAGGTCAATTCACTAATAAACATGCTGACAGGCTGATTAATATACACTTGCAAATAGCTAATCGATTTTTACTGTCTGTAAATCAATCACCTGGTTTGGTTGCTAAGGTCTAGGTTCCGTGTTTGTGCACTTAGTCATCGGTGGTTTTGCATTTCCGCCAACACGGTCTGTAACTTCGCCATGCTAATTATTTTATCCTCGATAGCTATTATCGAGTAGAGGTTATTAATTGTATTTATACTGCTTTCTGCCGCCGCCAGAAGTTCTTAATAGACACATATTATTGAATGTCCACATTGGACGTATTAAGGTTTGCAGTTTGATCTTGGAAAATCATAAGCTCTCCCGGGTCGACGTCAGCAACAGCCCAGCTGGTAAATTCATGTCAAATCCGCAGTGTTGGCAAAACTGGTCAGATCCACATCCCGGTCGCGTTGGGTTCCTGCGCTGTAGCGTTCTTAAATAGTAATAGGCATTTTATATACTATCAAATGTACTTTCCAAGGCAAAATCAACAGGCACGCGTGTTGTTCGTGAACGCTCGAGTGCAGGTAACGCTTTACAAATAAAATGTCCACATATTGGGCCATCCATCTGAGTTTGCAACGGTTGTCGTCGAGTGGCAAAGCCACCACGTAAATAATCAACGCCTTCAAGTGGTGGTGCAAACCCGTACGAGTCAAAATATAAAAGATGTCAAGGTGTTACCATGTATGAGATCCAATGGGTCCTAGGCCTTCTAATGCCGGTTTGTCGCGTGCGATGGATCAGTGATGTAAGTTCATCCTCTTAAAAAAGCATATCGGAATTGATTGATTTTGCCATCGCAAGTAAACCAAAATTGTGTCAATGAACACATCAAGGGCGAGGCCACACCCGAAGATCGATTCCGATCGGGAACGCGTGTCTATAATCAATCCTCGTACAATTTCACAGCGGCCATTTCCGTAATATGTCGCGTAAACATTTTTTCGCGTTTGCAATACCCACGGGTATCACATATCTAGTTGTAAACGTTTGCTTGCACCTCCACTGAGACCTTTTCCTTTGGATGGTGCCTAGGGGAGATCTTCTGATGGGGAGTAAGATTCTTTTTTCGCTGAAGACAAATCTTCCTCGAGAGACACGTCCTTTTTTTAAACCTGAGATAATAGATAATTAGTCCCAATGAGGAATTACAAGATGTTTACGGAAAACACCCTTTCAGTATTGTGCTATATCTTGCTCAGGAACTTTATATTTGTTAATAAGCTCTTCAGATTCTTCCCACATATTTAGTGGTTAACTTAAAATATCCGATCCATTCCAGAAATACCAATCGGGCCATTTACTATCGATATGTTACTGGTTTACATTTTTATGCATTTTTATCCCTCAATATTGTTATGTATATTTAATTTGCTTTGTGTGCTTGACATTTGTCCATAATTGGGGATATAAATTTGGGTCTACATTACTGATGCCATCTTTTAAGTGAATTCGAATTCGAGATCTAGCCTTAATTATGACCTTAGAAGGTTCTGGAAGAGAACTTGTGTACACTTTGCTGTAATTTTCCGTTAAGATGATTGAGTTTTATATTTGTTTTCAGAAAATGTTATTGCGACATAGGTCAAATGAGGATGTTTATAAAACAGATTTTGTGAACAAAGTCTTCATTCCTACTTTAAGTTCAGTCTGTGGAATTATTTTTAGTTGTGTTCAGATATAATTTGAGAGGAATCATTTAAATAAATTAGTCAATGGAACTACAAACTGTTCATTGACTTTCTGGACTATTGTGGGATTATGTGAATTCATTCAAAGATATTCTGAATGATATCATTGTGATACTTCAAGATTGTTGGTACATAAAACTATTAAATTATATTGGTACATCAGCACAATCAATATTGGAATTCATTTGGAACACTATACTTCTGGCCTGCAAAGGAACATTTAGGGTTATTTGGGATTTAATTCAGAATATTGTAAGTTCCTTATAAATTTTCTCTTTAGTATTCTAGGGGAAAATAATCATTTGTTAAATTTTACAAAACGTTTTGGTTTTGCTTCTTCCTGTCACTTCAATTTAAGACCATAGAGTCGTAACAATATAAATGCTGCCCATTCTCGTGTTTTCTAGCATAAAACTTCACATGGTTTGCAAAGATCTCCGACAGTACAGTTTTAACTAGTGTTTCCAACTTTGATTTGTATGGAGTTGGTTGTTATTGTGGAACATGGTCACCAACGTTCTCTTTCAGTTTATCTATGTTTAGCATTTTTGCAAATTTTATTGGCGCACGCCTGATCGGACCCTATGTGCCTCTTTATTATTTATATTTTGATCGTTAAATTGCTTCGTCTAGACCCGTGTGATGTTGAGGAAACTTTGCTGGTAATGGATGCCCTGAGGAAACATATTCCGAAAATCATCAAACAGTGGTCTATAGCACACCAATTCCAATGAAATTTTGCCTGACTACGCGCGTCAGTTCCAAGAAATATCAATTGTTTCAATGTTGCAATTGTCTTGGATCATTTCAGGTACGTGCGTATTGTTGAGTAACATAGATCACGTATGATGCCTTTCTAGAAGCCTCTGGAAAATAGACCCTGGGATGTCTTGGCATTAAAGCATCACATCATCGTACACGCAAAGATTTATCGCGCTTAGGTCGAGGTCGTTTTAATCACTTGTGGAAAAGATCATAACGTCTTTAACGACTGAAGTGCTTCCGTAAAATCCTTAAGTACATGATGATATGGCTGGTTGCTCTTTGACGGTGCAATCACATCCTAGCGATCCATCGTTAACCATGTCAGCATCAGATTCAACAACATTTAGGTTTTCCCGGAACCAGCCGGGCCAATTATCAACGCGAACTGAGTTTGGAAACATGTCACCATGCCTTGGTGGTCTGGGCTCCTGCGAACAGAAGTCGATGACGGTAAAGTGAGCTTTTCTTTTTCTTGATGTCATGTAAAATATTACTTGTTGTATAACCCAGTCATGCCTTCATATTGTGTGCGATACCACATGTAAACAGTGGAAATCCAACTCGTGTTACAACGCGTAATAACAGAGCTTCTATCTTATGTCTCATTTGGAAAAAAGAAGTTCAAAGAAATACACGTTTATCAGATCTCACAGGTCTTAAAGAAAAGTCGCCGTCGGTCACATCGCTGCTGGGTTAACAAAGCTACTCAGAACTCTATGGATCAACTGTCCTGTTGAAAAAAAATACAATTATTGCTGGATAAGGCCAAGGCTTGATGTACTACTTGATTCTAAAAATCAACTGACGCCTGGAGAAGAACTTACAAATCTCTTCATGTTACCGGCATGATGTCGATTACAAAGCATCAAGAGATATATGTGTGCGTTAACGTGCTGATGTAGATCTCAATGAAGATCTGAATGCGATCAGTCCCATATTCGGAGAAAGAAACCATAAGGTGCTCGTTCATCTTGGACATGTTGGCATACATCGCGATCGACCATTGTGGAACAATCATTTTAACCGTACATTTGCTGAACGACTGTTCGGATATCAGTACGAGTAGGACTTTTTCATGAATCTTGCGAGTGTGTAAAACTGCTTCCGTCAGTCATGGAAGCAATGCATAATGAAAACTGCTGAGGCGATTCGGCAGAAGACACTCACCATTACTCAAAGATTAGTTTCACAACCACCCGTGTTAGACTCACTCGGAAACAATTTTGTTTGGTATATGTATGTTATCAGCAAGTTAGAAGGCGAACAACGTCGTGCTACTGATCCGGTACGGTTCATCGATACATTTACAATCTCAGACCAGATTGATATTTTTATGACAGTCAACACATTAACATTTAGCGCCTGGGGAACAGCAAAGCCACCAAGCAGATTACGTGTGCGAGAGGAATAGTAAGTCGTTCCTGGGGATACAGAGCTATCAGCAAGGTATTTTCTTAGATCGTAAGTTGCTTCGTAATCGCATGGTACTCGTACGAGTAAGTGTTGATTCCGTCGGGGAACATCCATGGTTTGGTATCGAGCGGGAACAAATTCACCTTGGTGCAGCGATATATACTGTTACGACTCAGTGGTCTTAAAATAAGTAACAAGAAAGAGCGAAAACACAAAAAGTTTTGTATAATTGAAATTATAATTTATTTCACTAAAATACAATGTAAAAATGTAAAAAATAACTTACAGTATGGTGAATGAAATCCTGAAGTCCTAACTAGTTTCATCAAGTCTAATGGTATCGAGTAATCCGAATGAATTCCAAAGGTATTGCGAATGATGCTCAGTAATGTACTGATCTATTAACAGTACAGAAGAATCGCTATGATATAATCCCAAAATGTCTTTAAATTAATTCATGGTATTTCCGTGATAGCTATAAATCCAAATGTTTTTGAATGAATTCACTGTATTTCCGTGACAGGTATTGAATATCCAAATGTTTTTGAATGAATTTACAGTAATTCATTGACAGCCATTATTCCAATTAATCTGAATATTTTGAGCACTGTAATTCTAATGAATGGTTAAATTTAAATAAATAAATAAATCCTCTCAATATAACTAAATACATTCCAAGACTGGTGGTTTACTAAGAATACCTAATTTCCCAGTGAAAATTTCTAATATAGATTACTAAAAAGCTGTTAATTTTTAAGACGCATATTTATTCTTTAATGATCTGAACTAAGAAACAGAGTCACGTGCACTACACTAATTAATCAAGTATTAGTCTGCCTGGCCTTTCAGAACTCATGTCTTGAAATCGGATCACGTGATGTTTACTTGAATTAAGGTACATATCAACCTGGAACTTTGTGAATGAATCGACGTACTTGATACATGACTCATATTTAAAGTGTGAACAAAATATTGATAAGAAAGTTAATAGTTAAAATATTATTAACTAAATAGCCTTACTAACTAAAAGTATGATAATACACATAATATAGGTATACATAACAATGCCACTCCAGTGTTTCCTTGATCGGATCAGAGTTGCTGTGTATGCGAATTCAAGTCACTCGCGAATACCATATACATGTTATACTTGAGATCTTTTGCGATCACGACTCACGGAACTCACTTTGCAGTTTTAATGTTTATACCAGATCAAACCTCGATCGAATACATTTTAGGCCCTAGTCCCAAGTATTCTTCTATTGGCTTTTCAGAGCACTCAACCTTAAATTTACCCACAACTTTTTTTATTGGTTTTGCTTTATAATGAATAACCTTACAGATATTTCCTGACGTAAAACACGTTTACCAGCGATGTCTAACCTATGTTCGCGTAAACATCGCCTGTTGTTACTTGTAGTAGTAAACTGTCGGTGTCAATAATTTATACAACAGTACTTTGGACAAATATAATACTGATGTCACTTTGTCATCTTTTGTTTAGTTTTTGCTGTGGACGGCTTAACATTTGCTCTCGACAAATCTTTGAGGAAGGAACAGATCTAATTTCGGAAGGGAAGTGGATGTATAGACCAGATTTTCACCCTGAGAAATATCATAGAACAGTGAACAGCGGCAGAGACAGAAGTTCATTAACTTTGTTTATTTTTCAAAGGCTGTTGGCAGCATCCACAGCGAAAGCCTTTGGCCTATTCTGAGAGCTTACAGAATTTCCCTACAAATGGCCCAGCTCATCAAGAGTTTTTACACAACTTCACATGCAGCGTGTTACTCTACGATTCCTACTTTGAAGTCATGACTGGAGTTAGACAGGGATGCGTGATGCCCACAGTACTCTTCAGCCAAATAACTGGGTCATGCGAAGAGCAACAGTAGATACGTCAAGGAGCATCAGATGGACACTGTTTTTCACATTGGAAGACCTGGACTTTGCAGATGATCTCGCATTGCTTTCCCATACCCACCAGAAAATACAAGATAATACACAACGCCTCTGCACCTTTATACACCAGGTAGGACTGAGAGTAAGCCAGAAGAAGACAGAGGTTATATATCACAACATAGACTCACCAACACCAATCAGGCTAGACGATGTAAACTTACCCAGCACTAACAGGTTTACATACCTGGGCAGCATCCGACACAAAGGAGGCACCAAGAAACGTCATGTACTTGCCCATTTTTGGGGGGAATGACATTTATTGATTATTTGTTGTGTTGGTTAATCTTCGCCAGCACACACGATAATACTTGAGAACTGATCCGCATAGTCGGCAAAGCTGATTACAAAATTTATAATGGCATGTACATATTTTCCAAGGCATACACCGTGCATTGACTGCGTTATAATGCCACTGAACGTTGTTTATATATGGTGAATATATTCTCTATTCATTTGTTTGCTCCATTGATGATGTAAGTAACTTCAACGTATGCTCTCCTCGCCGCATATATTAGGATGTGGAAATGCTCTCGGTTTATAGCATTTTATTGTACGGCCATTCGGTATAAAATACTTGTTATCTACGATGACAAGTTCCAAAGTTTCTGTAGTGAGTAGTAAGCAAACGTTTTGACTAGGCCGCAACAAAAACGAATAACTATCAAATAGCTTTTAATGCTTCAAATATTTATTTTTAAATTCAGTATTTTGCCCAATCACTGTACGCTGGCCTGAACAAAGTATTATACCAACTCGTAAACGACCGCTGCTTGTACAATGACATCCGATGATTTCAAACATCGTTCACCAATTGTATATTGACTCCACAGTTTCTCTGTCTTTGCATGTGAATCCATAAAACTCGTGACATTGCATCCATCGTTTGGACTCTGCTACTTGTAGATATGCATCATACTTAGGTAAAAGTGTATCTGGATTATCCAAGTATTATAATGATGAAAGAATCTCTCTTATTAATTTACCCTTGCTGATCTTTGCTGCCGCTACTGTCTTAGCTAATTACTTCAATGTCATCATTTACGTAATCACAAATCGTTCCACTATTCCTCTGGGTGGCCTAGTCAACGTCAGAGACTTGATGTGTTCTTTCGCAATATCAGGGTTTTCTTTCTATATGTTTAACCGCGTTTCCGTCGTTGTTCTTAAATAAATCCTTAACTCGATTAATTATCAAGAAGTTCCGGATACGTAGTCAAAGAATCATACATCTTATGACCCTCTTTGACCAATCTATATGACTCATTTACTCGAAATAGTGATTTAATCTTTTCTCTGACATTAGAAACTTGCTATTTTGGGCAATATGATTCCCGCATTAGATATACTCATAAATCTCCTCAAAGTAATAAATGCCTCAATCGGCGAAGTCTATATCATTTATATAATAAACATGGCGGTAATTGTTCAATATAACATTCTCACACAATCTCTACGAAATATATCGAATAGAAATAGAGTTATAATCAATATAGAGTATTCACACACAACGAAAACAATATTAGCAAAATATCATAATTAATAATCTCATTCCTGTAATGTTTTCGTCTCACACAATAGGAATCTCTGCAAAATAAATTGTATGTAGTATAGTCACTATCAATAATAATGTATTTGCCTAACTGTGGTACCTAGTATAGTAACTTCGGTTATGGGCTCCTGCTTGGGATTGGGTATCCCATCGCTGGCTCGCTTAAATAATGCACTCGCGTGTGATTCGAAGGTAAAGTCATGGGTATAGAAGGCCTCGACCTTTATTAACAACAAAAAACAAAAAGCCCATAACGATACTTCTTGTTTCATCGAGAGTTAGCAAATGATTGTGATGACATCTATACGAAACCAGACCCTAAATATTAAACCGTTTCATGGTTTCACATACCGGTTACCGCAAAATATTCATGGTCACTCTCGTCCACATGGATGTGTGTCAGGTTATAAAAGGATGTCCCAAAATCCTCAATAGCAATAAACATTGCTATCAAACAGGAGTGAGTTCACTGCTGTGAGACAGATAGATGGGACCAGTTAGTTACGTAACTTTCCCGGAAAGTCTGGAAACTATTGCAAGTTAATTCAGATTTTATAAATAAAGGGTGCTCATACGTTGTCACAATTACGAGCTTCCGTGTAAATGACTTCCAATAAAAACTAATTTTTTAGTCTCTGCAATTTACTCTCTTTGTCAAGTTTCACGTCCATCGTGACTAAAATATCAGCGATTCCTGCGATGATACAGTCACTCTGCTTGAAATGTGACTAAAATTAATGTAGGGTATCACTTTTAGATAGCTGAGGCATACACGTGGAACCTATGCTTAAAGTACTTGGATGCAAACCTTGTGACCATGACCCCAAGGTCAGAAAGGTAAAATAAGCATGGCGCAAAGTCAATTGTCTTTTTTTTTTCATTATGATTCATTGCAAGTATGAAAAGAATCAATCCATCAAGGAGTTTAGGAAACACGAATTACTGAACAACCTGACCAAACAATACTTCATCTAATTGTGCTAGAACTGTGTGACTGATTTTAGTCACAAAGTCAAAGGGACAAGTGAGTGTGTTGCAGAAGGAACAATCTCTTCATTATAATGATTCATCCAAGTATTAACAAAATCTATCAAGTGTTTAGGGAATATAGGCAAATGAAAACCATTCAAATACTTAACTATCTCTGGTTTTTTCCATCAACATGGATGGATCAAAATTCGTCTACCAACGCGAATCTTAGCATAAATGGCACTGTAAACTTTATATTTTCATAAGAATGATTCCATTGGTATGTCAGAAGCATTAACAGCATTTTCATTCGTAATATCATTTTTTTCTTTTTTGGACGTCAGTCTTGTAAGTGTGAGTCGGATCTAAAAGTATTAGATTTTCTGAGATTTTGTTTCGGTTAAAATTAAAATAAACATGCTATCGCTGTGTTAGGAATCGAAAGTCACACATGGATTTTAGCCACATAAACGTCTGAATGATAAAGCATATAATTTGTGGTTATATATTTGATGTTTAATTTGGATGAGACGTAAAGGTTTCCAAATCATTGTAAATATGTATATATTCACTTTGCTGTACATACCAAAATGTGTCCAAAATGATGAAATGTATTATGTTTTAAATTTTCCAACAGACACACAAAGCATTCGTTTGAAAAATTGATTTGTTATCTTGATGCATAACAATTAGATTGTGTAAATACTAAAGCAGCAAGTTGAATATTAATACTTTGTTTATGACACTATAAACCTTACAAAAACAGATATCATGAAATTCATCCATATTTCGTGAACGTTGTGTGTATTCCACTCTCCATGAAGAGCAACCAATACATATTAATCATTTTGGGGTAATTGTTTTAAGTCAAAACTATTTCACATCACATTTATATTTCCTCCCTGTTCTAATGTGATTAATTAGGAATTAAGCATTCGATCGGGGATAACGTTATTAATGAGGTCGAAATGATAGCGTAGCATTTTCCATTTGAATATAAATTCAAAACGACTCGCAAATTGGACTTGTAAGAGCGCACATCCAAAAGTATCATTTGATAAGCAAGATTAATTTTTCTTCTATCCCAGAGTCTATTTCTTTCCTACTTTTGACTGTGGTAGTGTAAACAATCTGTCTTATGCAATCAATGAATTTAGTTGTTGTGATGTCTGACCCTGGTGCCACAAACAACCAGTGTATTATGCATTCAAGCATCGAGATTTTTTATTTTTGAACTGGATCTATTTGCTACATGTAGCTCCGAAATAGTCGGATTTTGGAGGGAATTAAAAGGACCGACTTTAATTTATATTTTCATTTTGATTCATAAAATAGAAAATTGATTTCGATTTATTTTTAGTTTTATTTTTTTTTTTTTTTTGTTCAATCATTTCCATTCTTCTATCTCTGCAGCAATGAGAGTGAAAAGCGTTATTTTACTGATATGGGATTCCGTCACTAGTACATTTTCCAGAGTCTGCAAACCTTGGCAACCCCTGTCAATATTGTGATATTATGATCATTTGATTGACATCACAACGGCCTCGTGACATTTGTTAGTTGTATCATTATATTGCAAAATGAATTCTGAACTGATTTCACAAATCAGACAATTCAAATAAAGGGGTCTTTGCAACATTAATATTTGCAGATATCGGCTCATTTCCCAATTAATAACGCGATCCAGTTAGTAATCATTTCCCTGTAGTAAAGATGCAATACATCTCCGATCGTCATAGAAACATTACACCTTATATCAGGCATGGGCAGCATACTCCAGAGCACAAGGCGGATCAGTGATTCTTAAAGCCATACTCTATGATGAAAATTAACGGATGAAACAAGGTTATAGGATGGATCAGGCTCGCGGGTTGTACTTTCCCTTAAATGATACTAGCCTATTTTGTAAAATACAAAGGAGCAAGGAAAACATGAATGTAATCAAGTGGTTTCCACAAACGTGTAACTTGTAGAGAAAAATCACTTATAAATGAAGACAGAAGAAACTGTTACGTGTAGGCTCGTACAAAAGTAAAAAAAAGAAAAGAGTGAAGTCAACAAACTTAGTGAATTTAACAAAATAATTTATTTCCCTAGAAAACAAGGTAAAATTATGAAATAGGACTTATGGTTTGTGAATCTAATCCAAAAATCAATCCTAGAATTCAAAAATATAAGTCCTATCACTAAAAAGTTCTAATTGAATCCAAGTTCGAATCTCGATGAAGTTCAAATTTGGAAGGCGATGACGTCAGATGAGGTCGTTGTACTGATGTCAACAGTTCCTCGTTGAATCACAATTTACAATGTTCCAGTTTAGAATTTCAGAATAAATTTCCACTAAATGTCTTTGTCCAATAATTTTTATGAAGAAGAGTATTTTCCAGGGTGAATAAATTATTTTAAATTTAAAAAACTCAAATCAAATGGCAACAACAGGAATACCTTTCAGCCTCAAGGTATTATTTTACAACTGACCAAAATTTATTGAGTTTGAGAATTAAACCCAACTAAAACGTCATTTCAGACCCGCGTGATGGGTCACGTGATCACTCACTACAAGTCAATTTGCACGTAGGCTAGAATAGCCCTATCTAATAAAACTGTTTACAACAGAGCTAACACGTGGGCTGAGCATGACTTTGGTAATAACCAATCATTTTCACTTAGTGTTTACAAAATTGGAACCAAAGTCAAGAACTAGATCAGCTAAAAATATAATGTAGCAATCATTTTGTTTTCTAAACAGGCTAAAAGAACTGAACTAAATTTACTGGGAAAAATGTCAAATCCAGTAAAAATATTATCCTTACAACAAACTGAAATGAAATAAAAATAATGTAAAAGAGAATTTAAAACTAACACTCAAGTAATTTAATTACATATACGTAACACTCCCCCCCCCCATAAAGAAAAAGAAAGATTTATGTAATAAAGCTTTCTTTTACCATATGTAAATTATGCATGAGGTAAAACAAAATTACGTAAGAAGAACTCTTATGAATTATACAAAGCATACATGAAATAACATTTCTATACATGGGAAAGTGCATCTGCAATCAAATTGTCTTTTCCTTTGATGTGCCTGATGTCAAGATTATATTCTTGTAAAAACAAACACCACCTTAATAATCTTTGATTTTTATTTTTCATCTTGTCGATGAAAGTAAGGGGGTTGTGATTACTAAACACAACAACCGGAGAAGGAGCAGAACTAATATAAACTTCACAATGCTTTAATGCCAATATTAAAGCCAATCATTCCTTCTCGATTGTTCAGTAATTTCTTTGCTGCTTATTTAATTTCTTAGAGAAATAGCACCCTGGATGATCAAAACCATTTCTATCTTCTTGAATCAATACTGCTCCAACCCCAACATCACTTGCATCAACAGATAGTTTAAAGGATTGAAATTTGGAGCTGTAAGAACCTGCGAACTTTTAAGCATGCCTTTTAACCTATCAAAAGCCTTCTGACATTTTTCAGTCCAAAGAAACTTGTTTTTCTTGCTCAACAAGTTTGTCAGGGGTTAGCAATATTAGAAAAATTGGAACAAAATGTCCGATAGATAGATGTTCTTTCCAGGTGTCGTTGTAGATGATGACATCATCGATGTAAGCATCGCAATTATCTAGACCAGAGGTAATCATATTCATCAAACGTTGAAAGGTACTTGGGGAACCCTTCATCCCGAACGGCATTACTTTATATTGGTAAAGTCCATCTGGAGTCACGAATGCCGAAATTTCCTTTGCCCTTTCCGTTAGTGGAATTTGCCAAAATCCTTTCAGAAGGTCGAATTTGGTGACGTACTTGCCATTTCCAATTTTGCCAATACAGTCATCGATTCTTGGTAATGGAAATGAATCTGTTTTTGTCACACTGTTCACCTTCCTATAATCAGTACACATACGGAAAGTTTTATCTGGTTTCGGAACAAGTATACATGGTGAACTCCAGTCACTTTCACTGGGCTCTATAATATTATTCTCCAGTAAATATTGAATTTCCTTTTTCAAGTATTCCTGTTTGAGAGGGTTCATCCTGTATGGATGTTGTTTCACAGGTTTAGAATTCATAATTTCGACGTCATGAAAAGTTTTGTTTGTCCGCGTAGGAACATCTGGAAATAAGTACTCATATTAAAATAATAGCTGTTTAAGTTCATTCCTTTCCTGTTGTTGCAAATGTAAAAGTTTCTGGTCCAGATTTTTCATAATTTCCGAATTCCGAAGATTTGTCACTCCAAAATCAGCAGAATTCGATTGAATTCCTTTACTTAAATCATCCGTGAGTGGGACAGGTACAACTAAATTAATTGCATGATTTACTTGGCAATCTCTTTCAATATACTCCTTTAACATGTTAATGTGCAAAAGTTGTTTTTGTTTTCGCTTCCCAGGGGTATTTATGATGTAATTTAAATCATTTACTTTCTTTTCAACCGTGTTCGGACCATAATATATGGCCTGAAGGGGATTTTGTGGAATGGGCAAGAGAGCTAGAACTCTATCACCATGCTGAAAACTCCTTTCCTTTGAGTTTTTATCATACTTAATTTCATTTTTGACTGAGTAGAGTGCAGATTCGCTCTTGCGACCTCACAAGCATGTGACAACTTATATTTAAAATTAGATTCATAATCAAGAAGATTAAGTTCAGTATCTTCATTAGGAAGAAGTTTCTCTTTCAACAACTTCGATGGTCCACGCACAGTATGTCCAAATACCAGTTCAAAGGGACTGAATTCTAAAGATTCTTGAACTGACTCCCTAACAGCAAACAAAAGTAAATGAATGCCTCCATCCCAATCTTTACCCTTATCAAAGCAATATGATCGAATCATATTCTTTAAAGTCTGATGAAATCTTTCTAAAGCCTCTTGGCTCTCAGGGTGATAGGCAGAAGATTTAAATTGCTGAATGCCTAATTCATACATAACTTGCTGGAAAATTCCAGACATAAAATTTGACCCTTGATCAGATTGGACAGATTTAGGAAGGCCAAATTGAGTTTAAAAAAACCTTTATCAAAGCTTTTACTATAGTTTTGGTTTTAATATTCCTCAAAGGAATTGCCTCTGGTAATCTTGTTGACGCACACATAATGGTCAACAAATATTGGTTGGCTGACCTGGTCTTAGGCAAGGGACTAACACAATCTACCATAATTCTGCTAAATGGTTCGTCAAATGCAGGAATAGGTTGTAGATGAGCCTTAGGTATCTTCTGATTGGGTTTTCCTACCATTTGACAAGTATGACAAGATCTACAGTATTTACAAACATCACTTTTGATATTTGGCCAAGAAAAGTGAGTCAAGATCATGTGATAAGTCCTATTAATCCCTCAATGACCAGCCAGAGGAGTTTCATGGGCCAAACTAAGTGTTTCCTATCTGTAAGATTTTGGAACTACAATTTGATAGTTCACTGACCACTCGTCACCAGCAGGTACCTCGGGAGGTCTCCATTTTCTCATAAGAATTCCATTTTTAATGAAATAGCAGACAGGTACTTCAGTGGCTTCAGTTTCACTAATGGCCCTCTGAAACAAACAGGAGGTCTCGGGATCTTTTTCCTGCTCGACGACAAGTGATTGTCGTTTGTCACCCTGATTAGATAAAAGAGAATGAGTAGTTAAAAGAGGATCATTGTGATCAATATGTTTTGATTGATCCAAACAAGGAGTGAAAGTGACCTCATCAAAAGCCTGACCAATACATGTGTCAATTACAAGTGGATTAACCACAACCTTGTCTCCAGCTTGGTCGTTGCCTAGTAACAAATGAATGCCCTCAACGGGTAAAGCAAACACTATACCGACTGTCACAGGTCCTGAAACTAAGTCTGATGACAAATTTACAGAATGGAGAGGTACATTAACAAAGCCGCACTCTACTCCCTGAATGAGAACACTCTCATTAAAAGAAGACTTCTCAAAAAAAGGCAAAGTACCTGATAATAAAAGATAAATCATAAAGGCTACGCACGAATATCACGTGCATTATGGCATGATACACTGCCGTAACAGTTCCTATCATATTCCCTTGGTTTTAAACGTTGAAACTGTATTTGCCTTCACTGAAATCAACAGTGAATCTTGGAGAAACGTACCCAATCACGAATCTAGTGAGCTTGCTGGGGCTGGTTGTTCCCTGAAATTCCAGCGACAATATTGTGTAAGATAATAACAGTAATGATGTCAACTGCCAGTTAGCAGTTATTTCTTTGCATAGAAACGGTGTGTCCGGCATTTCATTGATGAGGGTGAAATGTTCAAAAGGGACTGAATTGTCGACCGAGTTTCGAACGTTGACGTCAAGAACCATTTGATTGGATAAAAGAAGATTTATTTATGGGGATGACGAATCGAAGATATAACCTTCAAGTCTGAAATCAGATAAGTTTGTTTACAAATCCTAAACATTGAGCTATACCTTTTCCTTCATTTCGTATACAAGTTATTTATATTTGGAACAAAGTGATCTAAAATAATATGAAATAAGAATCACCTACAGCATCCGACATAGCTTGCAATTGGCTTGTGTTTACAATGGTGGCGTCATCAAATATTGTGTTCCAACATTCGGCTGAAATCGGTTGAGTCATGGATGTCGCGATCAAAATCGGATTGCTTCGTGCGCATAGGAAAAAATGCAGTGTTTCTCAATTCTAGGCAAAAATTACATGGCTCATAGTGTGATGAAAAGCCTGAAGGCATCCAACGGTATCTGAGGCCAATATTTTTCAAGATTCAGTATTATTCAGGTAATTTGGCACATACGATTTTTTTTACATGTAACTTTGTTATAGAGCCTCTAAGTCGCTACAGTATTGCAGATATGAATTCATCCTTCTATAAGCTGGTATTGGGCTTTGGATTATCCCTATTAAACGAGTGTGACAACTTTCCATTCATGAGCAGATAAGTCAAAGCATTTCCTTTATAATAATCTACACTACATTGTCCTAAATCGCAATGAAAAGCAGCACGTACATAGCTGGATATGATTGATTTTTCTCATTAATTATTTCCTTTGTAAAATATACAAAATGGATGTCTATCTCTGTTGGAGAATGTGTATACGAGCAAATGGAAATAACAATGACACTGGCGTAATCCCGCACTTAATCAGCGCCATTAAAAATCCCAAAGTTATTTTCCCCTCAATAATTCAAAAGAACGTTTTCAAACAATCACCTTCTCTTCAACTTTGCCACAGATTAAAGGTTAAGATAATACAATCATGCATTACTAGGAAACATGCAGCTGCAAAAGACCGAACATTTGTTAACGTGCCACCGCACCAGGTCTAGCCTTAAGGTCAATAACTAAAGATGTTCTGAATGTAGGTATGAAGGTAGGTAGGTAGGTAGGTAGGTAGGTAGGTATTATGTGTGTGTGCGTGCGTGTGTGTGTGTGTGTGTGTGTGTATGTGTACGTATTTATGTATGTATCTATGTATGTATGCATGTATTGAGAACCGTGTACATTGCCAGAAGTAGGTACGAGTGTTATGTAAATATTGCGCATATTATATAATTTTTGAAGCTAAATGTCATATTTCTTACTTCGGTTTTTATCCTAATACCCTTTTTCTTTGATCGGGAAAAAGTTCTTCTAGCTTGCTATTTTTGTTTAGAACTAAACATGTGTGCAATTGTATTTCTTTTAGTATTTGCAACCGACATTGGTACAGTTAATCACCCTAATTTAGTTTTTATTATTTAATTACTCTTTGTTCATAACATTTGCATCCCCTGTTCATCGGGAACCTTCATATAATTTCACCATACCATCATTATTTGTAATAAACCTTTTTAATACATTCTTTTTATCATATAAACTTGTCGCTCTATATAGCCCTACGACGCTTGCGCCGTAAAATCAAGTCAAAAACAGTCAGCAATTGTTGGTAATAAACCTCTTCGATACACAAATCTCTATCAAATACATGTAACCTTTTTGTGGCGCTATATAGCCGCACAGTGCTGGTGCGCAGTAATACCCACAATCAATCAACATTTGTTTTTCATTTTGTAATTACACTTTATACACACCATTTACATTTCCCGTTGATCGGGGACCTTTAAATATTTTCCTCACTATCTCATCATTGTGCTTTTGTGATTTTATCGCTCGTTGGTAATAAACCTTTTGACACATAATCGTCATCATATAACTGTTTTGTGGCACTGTATAGCCTTGCAGTGCTGCTGCGCCGTAAAATCCACTATAAGCTAAGTAAAACTGTATATTCCGATATTACAATAGCATATGCATTATTTTTATCTAATTGATGAAGGAAACTTATTGATCGTCCAACTCTCTCTCTCTCTCTCTCTCTCTCTCTCTCTCTGGAAGGTAGTTTTTTGATGACACGATAAGGGTCTATATTTGGTAACAAGTTTAACCTGGCCGTCACCTAGGCCTGTGAAACAGTTACAGGGTTTGTTAAAAATCATGTATACATTCGGACTTTGTTGCCATTAACCTTTATATCGATCAGTTTTCTAGGTAAAGGGGATTGTAATTTAGATATGCTCATTGACAGAGCTGTGTAATATGAAAAGGTAACTTAAGCAAGCTAATAGATCTTATAGATTAAAAAAAAACTTCAAATAAAATGTCAGGTTGTTTTGTGGGGTTATTTTTCTTCTTTCTTTTTCTTTTTATATGTTAACTAACGGAGCTGCATTGCATGTGTAACATACATGTGGATCTTCTCTGTTGTTCAGTCACGTTTTATTATTACTCCTTCAAAATTTGTTTAAAATGATAGGGAACCAGCAAAAATCCAGTTTTATTTGTTTCAAGAGTCAATGCTGCTATGACTATATCTATTATAAACCAGGTCCTAAATATGAAAACGTTAATCCCTTCACATACCAGTGGCCAATAAATAACACGCGTCATAAAGGGAATTTCTAAAAGCTCGTTTAGCAAGGAAATTGCTTTAAAAAATAAAAACAAGTTAGGGGTTAACTGCAATAAGACAGACAGAAGTGACCTATTAGATACGTGTACTTTCCCCGAAATTCTGGCAACTATTACCAACTAATTTCTTTCAGATTTCATGAGTATGTGGGGGTCACGCCTTGAAACATTTATGTGGTTCCAAGCAAAAACCAGTACATATAAATTGAGTTTACACTCATTGTCAAGCTTTGTATCCAACACAACTAAAACCATTGCGCTGTAAACATTGTGGCCATGACCCCAAGGTCAGTAGTGGGAAGGCCTGTGTCTCAACATCACTTGTCTTTGCTTCATATTTATTACTCACAAAAGCAATCGCCAGTGACC
>JAECUM010042376.1:0-31867 GCA_016617855.1 Megalonaias nervosa
TCACATAATGGGCGCACTCACACAGGGGAAAGGAGGTCACTGATACCCCAACCCCCGGATTTCTCCTCTAAGCATGTTTTGGCCTAAATACGTAAAAATTAATAGCTGACCACTACATGTTTGCTGCCCCAAACCCCAATCCAAAATTCATTCTGCAGGCGCCCTTGGCTCACATAAATATACCCTTACCACTCACACATCTCACCCCTACCCTACGATGGAAATGAATATATAGTCAGAAAAAGTGTATCGGTATTGTGAAATGTAGTGCCAGTGTAATGATTGGTCATCATACACATCATTTTGATGATGACTATACTGTACAGTAAGTTTTACATCAGTAAACTCCTCGACCGCTCCGGTGGCCTAAGTGGTTATAGCGCCTGCCTCGGATGGGGGAGGTCGCGGGTTCGAACCCAGACCGAGTCATACAAAAGACTTATAAATATTGTACTTGCAGCTGCCTCGCCTGTCGCTCTGAATTAAGAGGTTAGTGTTCGGGCTAGTCGGCCTGGTATCAGGATGATGTGACTGGGTGGTACATGATGCTACATGCCTGCGGCGTGATGCCGCAGTGCTTGACATCACTGTAATCTGCCACACTGCAGACATCGTAGCAATGTAAGTTAAAATTTTTTAAAGCTACGTAAAAATCCAAATCGCACGCACACACACACATCAGTAAACTCAAATCTGCAAGAGTATTTGCGCTAATAAAATTGTGTCGTGCGTTGCATCTAGCTGTCCGCCTAAAAGGGCGATAAATCTTACAAATGGTAAAGGAATACACCCAAGATCTGTCAATATGCGCATGCAGGGTAAATGTAATTTGACAAACCATAAAAATGTGCAGGGCAAGTTGCGGTTACGACTTTGTACCGAACAGATGAACGGGCACTGTTTACTATCTACAGCTGATTTTTTTTAGAGACGGGAGTATAATTAGCGGAATTTAAAAGGTCATCATAACAAACTTTTATCTGTGCCCGTCAGATCACCCTTATGTCGTAGAGGTCGATTTCAATTGGATTGGTATTCTTGCTTCTGGAATTTGCACCATGGATTCGCAAAATTGAAATAGTAAATTGATGTGGAAAATTCAGAATTCTGCATTCTAAACAAAACTTATGTTTCTTTTAAATCTAGATTTAATATTTCACGATGATTCGGAATGAAAATCTGTAGTTTTCAAGGGGATAAATGAAACCACTTCGCCACCGCCTTCAATAGTCTCAAGGTAAATAAGCTTACTTATGCATAACATGTGTAGGGCGTTTACAGTATGTTTTAGTATACAAAAAGCATTGCTTTATTGCTTCCTTATTCACAGAAATACCGATCTATAATACATATGTTAAGTTAACGCCTGCTCAATTTGGTTGATATGAAAAGCCGATGAAACGGTGTTGGTGCAAGCATGCAAAGATAAAAGGCTGTTAATCCATGGATGAATCTTTTGCTATTTACACACCAAGATGGTGTTGAGGAGCTAATTATATTGTATACATATGTTTGACGTGCTTTGAATGAAGGGATATGGTTAAGATATATAACCGTAAAGGAAAATTGATTTTGAAGATTTATCAGCTGGCGATGTATTACATAGAAATTATAATCGTTCACGGTTACTAGGACTTTCGTATTTGAAAGTGCAACTACAGACTGCTATAGGTTTCCACATATCGGAGAAAAGCAGCACATAGTTTCATTAAATATGTCAATTTTCGAAAGTTTGAAGATGATTGTATCAGTTGCAATCAGTCAACCAGTCTTTCAGCATGCGCTAATTTCATATTACATTGGCAGTTTTATCAATTCCGTGTCAATACTTCCGCAGAACTAACTTTGTTTTTTAAAAAAGCTGGGGTGGAGAATGGTTGGAAAATAAGGTAATGATATTCAAATATAATGCAGAGTTTCCACATGTTACTGGAATAACAATTTCCTGGCTTTTCCATGGTCAAAAGCCAATATTCCCTAGCCGCACGTTTCATGTCAAATACATATAGACGCATTTGAGAGAGAGAGAGAGAGAGAGAGAGAGAGAGAGAGAGAGAGAGAATCTTAAACCTGAAAATAGAAGGTTTAATGATTTATCGGACATAGAATGCGGAACAGCTCTGGCGGTGCACATCCATATTAAATTTTCTTGGCCGAGAGTACAAACGTTACTGCATTTTATTTTATCTAATATTTCAATTTCTCCTGATTTATCATAAATACCGTGACGCTTCTATGACTTTCCTGAAAACTGGAAGTGTCTTCATTTTTTTCTGACCGGTCGATCCCTTGTAATATGTGATCTTCATTCAGCTTCGACCATTCAGCCGTAGCTCATGTACACCTGTAGATTAAAACAAAATCGTTATCCCCGCACTTCTGCGAGGGTCGGGGATTTTGTCGTCTCCTTCGTTCGTAAGCATGTCTCTCCGTCCGTCCATGACAAAGTTTGCGTAAATTCTCCTCACATGCAGGTTGGAGAATTTTATTGAAACTTTGTAAGTTATGCATGCAATTGGTGTACATAATAAGATTTTCCTTTTTCCTATGGTTCACTGTCCGGTAAATTTTTTAAATATTGTTAAAAGGGGATTCTTTGGGGAAACGGGTTCGTCGTCGTTTCACCTGTCAAGCGTGTGTGTGTGTGTGTGTGTGTGTGTGTGTGTGTGTGTGTGTGTGTGATTTGGATTTTTAACGCAGCTTTAATAATTTTTCAGTCACATAGCTACGATGTCCGCGGTGTAGCAGTTTATGGTGATGTTTAGCACTAGGGCATCATGCCACAGACATATATCATTATGTCCCACCCAGTCACATTATCCTGATAGCAGGCAGACCAGTCCTAACACTAACCTATTAATGCTGAGCGCCAAGCGAGGCAGCTGTAAGTACCTTTTTCTAAAGTCTTTGGTATAACTCGGCCGGGGTTCGAACCCACGAGCGAATTTTGGGGAAACGAGTTCGTCGTCATTTCACACTGTTTTGCAAATTTTGTCAAACCATGTAGGCTACATATGTGACTGGTGTAGATGCCCAATAATGTTTTACCCTTTTGTTTGCTCTGGCTCGTTTTGAGGACATTTCGTGAAAAAAAATCAAAATTGGGTGAGTTTAGTTTATATAGTAGATATACAATCCTGCTATGGTTGGGCTTTTACAGATGCGTAGGAAACATCATGACCTGTAATTGCTCTAAAGGTTGTGTGAGAGGGGAAATGTGTTGCAGTTTGCCATATAAGGGAAACATCTACAGAAGAACATACCTGAAGAGCACGGGTACACCTGTTACAGCATGCATATTTATTTACCTTTGCCTAAAGGTTAAGATGTAATGCGTGTTAGTAATACGTGTATTTTATATCTTGTGTTTAATACCGCAGTTGTACAGGGTATGAACTGTAAAACATACATTTGCCTTTGCCAATTTTATTGATGTAACGTAGCGTACGAACATGTGTATGCACTTTGGAGATGGTATGTCCACCTCTAACGGCAGGACAAAACTTTGACAAATATTGTAAACATGGCACCTGTGCCAACTGTATAGAACGATTCTGAAAGAGAAAACGGGGAATAATGTGCATTTTTGGTTTGTAAAGTTTCATTGCACGTGAGCTTTTAATTTAGAATGTGTATTTTCTTGGTGGATAATGTTTCTTGCCGCGGAAAATAGGAAAGTGTGAAGGTGCGCCAAACAGATAATCTGGCCGTCAAGCTGGCACGAGTCAATGTAAGGTACATATTGATGAGAAAAAGGATTTGGTGAAAAGGAATAATGCGGAGACAAGTTATAGACGGTGCGAAGTTCTACGCGCGCGTGTTTGTGTGTGTGGAGAGAGAGAGAGAGAGAGAGAGAGAGAGAGAGAAGTGCATATTAACACAAATGCACATTTCGTTTAAAAAAAAAAAAAAAAAAAAAAAACCTTCGTATCAAACATTTACACTATATTTTACGCTTAGTCCATCTCATGTTCTTAACTAGGGTTTTTATACACACGTGTAATTGTCAATTGGCAGCAAACTTAAATTTAATGAAGGTTTGGCATAAAAAAGAATCTAAGCTCGAGGCTACATACTTTCATAACATAAGAATAAAAAAGCAAGCTGCAATAAACGGTAAAATAACCCAATCCAAGTAATAATTAACACGTGTTTATTGCAATGTAATTGAGCAAAACAAATATGCAAACGTAGCAAAACAGTTTTTAACAGTACATTTTAAAAAGAAAATTGGACGTTTAAAACCACACAAGATATAGAGAAAATATAAATATCTTAAAGAGGAATAACAAAAATTACCAGTATGGCTGCTTCGAAATAAAAATGCACTCCATAGTTAGGGAAATGTGTGTCAATAATAATTGCATGAATTACAATCAATAATTACATACAGTTTCACTTTTGTACTCAAGTTTTTCTTGTTAAATCCAAAAACATACAGTTTCCATGTCGAATATTAATCCAAAAACGTTCCTGAAATTTTCAGGGCCAATTACGATCTTCGTCTCGTACTCTTGGTGTATGTTGTTTCGTGCTAGAAATAAAAACAAGCACTATGAAGCTGAGAGAACACTATCCGAAGCTCAAAATACTGGGTGAGTAGCTGCGTCTACAATACTGATTTTACTGGTTTTCTTAATACTGCTGAGGTTATATTTTCTAATACTGTTCAGGCAAATAAGCGAAAAATGGATAAGATTAAATAAAGCGGTAACAAAACTGTTGAACTGCGGTAACAAAACTGGTGAATTCCATAGATTGAAACCGCAAAGTCTGCCATGGTGTATGAGGACAACTCACAAAAAGTTGAAGTGGCTTCACTGATGACACAAGGACTGCGATTCAAAGAAGTAATACGCATCACACGTTTTCAGAGTTCGCTGTGAACCATTTCTTGCCTTATCGTACGAACGATCTCCACTTCACGAGGTCACTAGGGGGGATTCCAAACTTTTTCTTCTTATTGTCTGTAGCACGACTGAAGAAGTATCCACAAGTAGGTTTGCCGACGGTGGCAAATGGTGCCACTGAATTTGCTTTCTTGACCTCTCCGTCCACTATTACAAACGATACTGTCGTGCGGTCGTGAGATCGTAAGAGGTCTAACGATGCTGATTTACTTGGCTTTATGAATCGCTGGAAGTGGCGGGAATAGCGCTCAGGACCAAGATGTAGCTTAGCCAGCCGAATTTGTTCTAACCTTTCCCAGGTTATGGTCTGAGGGTTAGCGTTGAAAGGCATGATATGCGGAAAGGTAGGTTTTTGCTCCCACGGGACGGGAGACAGCGGCCTTTGATTGAACTCCGTCATAGGGATCCGCCAAAGACTGGGCGAAGGAATCCCCCTGTTTACCTTTGTGTGCGGTTTGCTTCGTTGCTAACGGCCTCTTGAGTATTAATGCCTTGTGTGCTTATACAAAACCAGTGGTGCTTGGGTTACTAAGAAATCAATGCCAAGTCACCCGGATTACCTTTAGCTATTGTCACCGATTGTCAAAAAAACGTCATGCCCGGTAAGGTGTATTCTACAGATGAAAAACGACGTCGTCAAGGAGCGATATTGCTGTGCTCTGGGCAGGGCAGTCTTTTATGACGTAATAAATTTGCGAGCGGATTGACATGCTGTTTTATATCTTAACACCAAAAATCAATAACTGAGAGCACAGGATGTACCCATGCTGGTTCAATACATTCGTACCTTTGCGAGCTAGGTAAATAACCATGTAGGTATAATAAATGTATTGTGTAGACAAGCTAATTTACCCATATATCATCCGATCAATATCAGTGCTGTAAGATTAATTGCTTCACGAAATCTCAAAGGGGGTAAAAAAAAAAATTGCAAAGACTACTCGGTGTACCAGAACAATTATTATAACTCTTCACCATGATGATCATTAAAGTGATTTGCTTCGCGTTATTCTCGTACCTGTTTAATGGCTAATTTTAATGAGCGAATGGTATGGGTGCACCCACAGAAGTAACAGAGATGTTATTTGTCTTAAAATTTTCTTGAAAAAGTGCTAAAATTTTGCGAATGCTTTTAAAAAAAAAAAAAAAATACTTTTCCTGTATCAAGCAACACCACTAAGCATCTATGTACATTAAATACTGATTACCAATACAGCAGCAACAGCTGTTTGGCGTTAGTGACTGCATAGTGTTTCATAAGAAATGTTGGCTTGTGTAACACAGACTCGCATGATCTCACACTCTAAACGAAAATTGATAGAATGTATAGATAGATCCCGAATGACGTCATCAGCAGCCATATCTGTGGTGTGCTAGCAGATTTGCCGTTGAGTTTATGGTGTTTAAAAGTTGAAATAAATTCATGGAATCTCAATATACTGTGACAAAACATACATACATAAACAGAACGTAAATCAAGCTTTCTCTTAGTATTGTAATAAATTTTGGAGATGCGCATTTGGTTATAGCGCCCCGTTTAAGGAATTATTAGGAGCAAACGTCACGGAGAGAAAGTGTTAGTGAGTTTCCATGATGTCATGGTCAATTAGTAGTGAATTCAGACCCAAACCGCATGACTGTCCCTGCAATAATGTAGTCCCTAATAAAATCTAGTAGTGTACCTTGGTGTTGTGACTGCAGTGGCAGTATTTACGGTAGGAAACCGGTAAATTACACAATGCAATAAACAAGAAGGGACTCTGCAGATACCGTTTATGTCGCCATGGTGGCAAATGTGATGTAGTTGTATTGGCGTAATGTGCCTTGGAACCATGGATTGACTGGCCTAAGGTGACGTAGTTTAAAGAGTTCCCTGAATTAGGGGATGATTGTAGAGTTTCTACGGTGTGAACTGCTGACGGTACGGAAAGTTGATGAAGGGAAACTATGCAAACGCGCGGTTGATAGATATTTGGCAAGTTGGGAAATCTGTGGTTTTACATTGATTAGAGTAAAATTTATGCATAGAATGGACACGTCTGGCTTTCTAACTTACAACTGAAAATGTATAGAAGTCTTTGGAAATTTTGGGGTAAACTTATGACTTCTAGCGGGAATCGCGCCAGGGTTTGACACCGCTCGGTCAAGCAAAGACCCCTGGCTTGTAACAGTATCGATGTTGGTAATTTATAAGTTGATTCTGCTTTAGTGTGCCATGTTTAAAATGGTCAGATTTGATGGTCGCATATAAAAGAAACTGCCAGGTTGTCCATCGTCCAGGTAAAATGGACAGAATGTCGTCTTCTAGTGACCTTATCGGGAAGCATAGATAGTAACCTTCGACCTTGATAACCTAATAAATTTTTTATTTATTTGGTTCAAATGTTGAGGTTGGTTGATTGTTATTTACAACAATAAATCTGAAAAATTTTACACTCTTAGTACCATTAGGACATACTTTCCTAAGTAAACGACGGTGGGCGGGGAAATAATGTACTGGAAATATCAATTTTCTTTAGGAAGGATGTAGAGATACATATTTATATTTCAACCACCCACCCCTATCCTTGGGTCCGGGTAATATAGGCAAAATTACAATGGTAATCATGTGCAATATTCAATTAATATTCATGCTTTCAACTACTGCAGTTTAATTTATTCATTAGGACGAAACGAAGGACCTTTAATACAAGTATAATTTAAAAGCAAATAAATACAATATTTCATATTATGCTTCTCTCTTACGCACATACACAGACTTCCACCAAATATACTGACAGGAATGTGCAATCTATCATGTGCTGAAAAATGGCGTTTAATCCACAAAACTTACAATGTTACGTAATGAAACAAAAATGGTACAGCCATTCAAGGGGTACCCAACGTATTGTGGAATAATAACATAATACAGAAGATGTTTGAAAGGCAATCAAAAAGATGAACAGTAGACACGATGCGTGGTAGGGTAGAAATTTACAAAAAACTAGATGTGTTTAAAGAATACACTGCAAATCCAAAGAGTTGTATGGGGATATTACATGTTCCCATCTTCGCTAGCCAAGGTTCCGAAATATTAACGCTATCTACACCTTGGTGGATCGAGCAGACATGTGTGTTTCGGGTCTATGAATTTCATTGGATGCGGCGGCAAGACACCGCATCGACTCAAAATTCAGTTGTTCAAATTTGAACACTGTTCCTAAATGATTGAGACACGGGGAACGCACCACTTGAATGGACTCATTAATAAGCATTTTTCCACTGCTGGTCCATGTTTGTACAACTCCCTTTCACTCAAATACACCTTTAATGGCTTCTCTCTGGTACGTAGTCATACTTTCGATGTTAAACTTTCAAAGTATTCTTGTTAAGTCAGTTGCCTCCACCATTTTCGGCCGATGTACAATGCACCGCTGTTACATGCTATTGGTTAGTTGGCATCACATACTAAGGGAGGCAACTAATGGTATCCAGTAGATATCGATAGGACAAAGCACTAAAATATCTGCTCTATCAGCCAGGGTGTAGATAGGGTTAACATATCGTCCAAAAGATTACAAATTGTTGAAAATAAAATATTAAAAAGTGTTACAATGGCCCAATAATATAGCCGGGCCATTTACATTTTTATATAAATAAGCCTTGACAATTTAATATGTCCACTTGAGTGGGTTTGCTTAATCGTGTTAACCGTTGCTTTTTGCGTAAAAAAGTCTTAGTAAAAACAGGTCAAAAAAGTGAATAAGCAAATTGAGAAATTGCTGAATGTCCTGAAAATCTAATCAGTCACCTACATTGCATAAAAATATTTCTAGCCAAATTTCGTTCACTTACGTTGGGTAGATTTTGTTTACTTATGGTAACAATCTTTCTCGGACGGAAGAAGAATAAGTCCAAATTAAGATGCGCCCGTCGAAAGCAGCTGGAACATAAAATAACAAATCCACCCTCGTGTTCGGGGACAAAGCAGTGGCTTGATGATGCTGTAATTAGTGACTAATTGGGGCAGCCTTTTTGCACTTGGATGTGTCTCATGATAATGTTCCAACCGAGTAGGACTTCGTCCTGTTTTTGATTTTTGGTAAACGAGCGCGGTTTATTCTAAGAAGTGGACTTTGGATTTCAAGGATTTTACTTTTTTTTTTTTGTTGTTGTTGTTGTTGTTGTTGTTGCTTTTGTCTTTTATTGCGAAGCCTAAACTTAATCGGCACAAAATAACCAGGATTGTACTGATGTTTCTTTTACATACATACATACATACATACATACATACATACATACATACATACCCCGCATGAAATGAACATCAGTAGATGCGGGAGGCTTCGAGGCGCCCTGGAGCAATATTCTTAAGGGGTACTCAAACTTTGTTACAGAGAAATGTTTTATTGCAGTTGCCAACCTCCATCATCAACCCCAAATCCCTTTCTAACTAAACGTTTTGTGAAGAATTGCTCCCATAACACTAAGGTCAAGGTGAAATAATATCAAAAAAAAAAGCTCCCGACCACGCCTCGTTCCCCTGGCGCCCGGGGACATCCCCCCTCAACAACTAATTAACATTAATAGTTCCGTTTTTCAGCTAATATAATAAACAGATGGATAGCTATTTACATGTACAAGACGAATGCACAACTGCTAGAAAATCATTGCACAACTCATTAGAGGCTAGTTATACAAAATAAAATAAATTATGAAGGCGTGGTTGCAATATCCATTGTTATTCATCTAATCACGCACATACACGTGTACTAAACATTTTCATGACTAAAATAAATCATTGTTTTAATATCTTGGTTAAAACACGTGGATAGCTAACAGCCACCGGTTAGACAAATGAAAGACACGTATAAATGTGGTTATGATACTGGAATTAAACAACCAAATGTTTCTTTATTTTTTTTTTTTTTTTTGTTCGGGGGACTGGTTGATTGTATCGAGTAAGATTGCCAAAATATGATTTGTTTAATTGAAAAAGGAATTATTTCGAGATTTGTAGTCGAAAATCCACTGTATTTCAGTTAGTGTGTGTATGTGTTTGTGGATGGGTGGGGGTAGGGCAGAAGAGATCAGGTAGAAAAGGTAAAGTATTACAAATTCACTCATAAACATATGCATACACAAAACGAACAAGTATGAAGTCCTAATTAGGTTCTTCTTCTTAAAGTTGCCCACCATCATAAAACAAAGGATCAAACACCTGAAATGAAAAGCAACCGTCCAGTGGATCTCAACACAGCGCACAAGACATTCCCATCCCCCCTCCCAACCCCCCAGTAAGTTTCCATATGGACGTAAATGGGGAAGTTCGTTGTATGGGCACGTATATTAAACTTGCTGGTACATCATTATGCCTTTTTGTTCAATTATATTTATGTAATTGGGTCAAGACCTAAAATCTTCAGTACATGAAATTATTGGCTCTTCGAGGGTTAGAGGCGCCCGAGGGGCATGTTCTTTAGTGCCGCCTTACCAAGGCAATGTTCTCTTGTGGCGACCGAAAGATGCCCGAAGGCAATTCTTTAGTGGCATCCGTACTTTTCTAGAGAAAACGGTTTTTATATCAATTACTAAGCTTCCTCCCATCATATAAGTTTTATGAAGAATTGCCCCCTTTTGACTCAGGTGAAGGTAAAATGCTATGAAAATTTCAGCTGCAAAAATAAATAAAAAAATAAAAATAAAAATAAAATAAAAATAAAATAAAAGAAACTAAAAATACAAAAAAAAAATAATAAATAATTATGACTGCGCCCTTCTTGCAACTGCACCCCTCACTCCTTCCCCGAAGCCATCACTACATGAAAAAGGTTCGTAATGAATACACTCAACTTTATTATTTTGAGGTCTTGATTATAATAAGTCTTATTACCATGGAGAAACATTAGAAAAGCTCACATATGGCTCAACATAAAAATGTGCGCATTGAATTTAGTGCACTATGTACATGACTACACATGTGACTCAACATGGAAATGTGCACATTGAATGTGCCGTAGTACACTGTACACATGACTACACATCGACTCAACATAGAAATGTGGACACTGAATGTAGTACACTATATACATGACTACACATAACTGAGTACTTAAACCCCTCGCGGCAAATCGTTATCTAGCTACTGTAAAATGAGTCGCCATGGGTTCATTTATCTATAAGATTATGATTTTTGCCTGTGGACTATTAACGAGTTATCTTATCCTGACGTTTTTCTCAGAGAAGATATATTTAGCAACCAGAGTTACATAAGTTAGAATTCACATGTTTTCGAAAATGATGAACCAAAGCGCATGTGTTTTCGACAGTTGCACATCAAACCAACTCGTGGATATTAATGATGGTGGTGTCCGTTAATATCAAACATGTTTACAGATACCCAGTGGAGTTTGTTGCGAATATCTATTTTACAAAGGTAAATATGTTATAAAACTAGTACTGTACAGGTCTAGTCACAGGAGTCTGCAGTTTTATCAATAAAGCACAACGAAATTTCTGACAACATGAAATCACCTTACCGGTATTATAAATTAACAATTAATTTATAATCCCGTTAAGGTGATTTCATGTTGTCAGAAATTTCGTCGTGCTTTATTGATAAAACTGCAGACTCCTGTGGTCTAGTCCTCCAATGTAAGCACAGGCACTTGATTCCGGGGTAAACTAATTTACCCCGGAATCAAGTGCCTGTGAATGTAAGATGTCTCCCCATCTGTTGGTTGATTTCCTCCAAATATGTCCACATACTTTAAGATTGAATTTGCCATATGTACTTCTCAGAGCATGTAAATAATGACCTTCCAAAGGTATATGGATGTATGAGGATCCAAATAGAGTGAATAATTGCCATTTAAAGGCATGTAGAATGAAATTCTAAAAAATGAGACCCATTACTGAAATAAACAATGTGACCTGTGTCACTTTTGTTGTTAAATGGGCATAGAGGCTTTTATCATTGCCTACAGTTCACCTATAAATACATGTACTAAATAATAATAATAAAAATAAATAATAATAATAATAATAATAATAATAATAATAATAATAGTCATGAATTTGCATAGAGCACAGTTGTGATATGGCTCCAGAAATTTTACACTAATTTCTTCAACTGCATGTCATACATTATCTGCAAAACGTTTGTGTCAAGAGAAACATACATAAATACATACATACATACATACATACATACCCCGCATGAAATGAACATCAGTAGCGGCTTGATTTAATAATTTAGCAAGATATGTTGCATTCTCAATAAAAAAAAAATTGCTTCTTCCTTTTTTTTGAAAGACTTTGGTTCCTGAAAAAGCTGATAATTGCTAGTCAGTTTAATATTACTGAACCACAGACAATAAAGTCATTAAGTCTTCTATATATTTGTCTTCAGTGCATTATGTATACAGTTGTTGCTGTTATCTAGCATATGCAACCAAATGATGTTGTGGTTCGAAAATTCACCCAAATTTATAAATCAGTTAATTTACCCCTAATCCTATTTAAGGAAAAAACAATAGACCGCCATTGCTTGATTAATTTGCCACCATACACACTCACTGAAGCAAGTTTATATTTCAGATTGTCAGGAGCACTTTTGGGCATTGCCATATTCATGGACCCTACCTCCTTTCACCTTAATTATTTTTATTTTCAAGTTAGCTGTTTCAGACCTCTCCCATATACAAGGGCTGTAACAGAACCATTTAATTTTAGGGGTGGAGTGATCTGCTGCTATAATCAAACATAATTACTCACTCTTTTTGCTCTGCAGGAGTGTATGGTTGTAAATATAAACTACTATTGGGTTTATTTGTTGAGAATGACTCGGCTGTTTTCACTGAAATTATTCATTACCCATGAAATCAAATGGTTGACTGTTTATTCAGAAACTGGGTTCAGGCAGTTATACACACCTGTGAAATTTTCATCTCGAGTACTTGACGACATCCTGCATGAATTTTAGTTTAAGTATTTTAAAAGCCCAAATATAAGTTTCTTTTCAGAAACTCGCAGCGTCTGATTTATGCATTTTATTGTCAGTCAGAAATCAGACTGCATGATGATCTTTGACAACACATTGGTCATTCTCTTTGTATAGAGATTTCAGACCTTTGTCACTGGGCAACCTCAGAAGGTCTGTGGACCAGTCCACAGTGGACTCCCTGTTCAGACTGGGGAAGACCATTAGTGGACATGGTTATGATGAAACTGAACAGTCAGCTCCCTTTTATGTCTCCTGAGTTTTATGTCAGAGGGCCTTGGTATAGAGGATGTGTTCAGCCTGATGTTGAATTACCTGTTCACTTAAGCCTGTCCATCAAACAGGATGATTTTACATGTATTCCAAATAGTCATGGCCTCCACTACTCATCTCAACTCGAAGGCTCCTTTGTGGCCTCAATGATCATGGTTCTGTGAACTTCTTGACCTCCTGGGAGACCAGCCTATTACATTGCCTCAGATCAGGGACATTTTTGACTTCCTCTTTCACAACAGCCCAAATATTCTCCACCAGCACACTTAGCTCATCACAAGGGATTCATCTATCAGGACAATCTTTTGAGCAAGGCGGCTATGAGCAGACTGTGCATACAGTCTGCTGTCAGACGCTAGTGTTTGTCGCAAAGAGGCCATGAAAAGCACTTCAGACTTTAGTTGCTTATTAATATTAATTATTACATATGTTCATGTTCTACAGTATAATAATGACAATTTTGACATATGTGTTTGTTAATTATTAATTTCCTCTGTCATTTCTGAAAACATTATATTCCAGACAGCTCAAATTGGGATATTTCTCATCTATATAACAAAATTAAAATGGCTGTTTTTGCCATTGCAAGTACATAAAACTATGTGTGTTTGGTATAAACTTGTGTACTCTGATTTCTAACCAGGAAAAATTCTTGCTGGTTTAATTTTTATTACTCCATTGTTTCATATTATGCATCTGTCCGATCGGTTATGTGATGTTCAACGACTTGCCTGTCATAATACTTTCAGTAAATTAAATAGTAAAATGTGCATTGTGGAATCATTTTATATTGTGTTTGAGTAAAGAAAACTTGAATACTTTTATGTATTCAACATTTGACAAATATACAAATTTACAGACAAATCATCCAAATTTTGGGTTCTGTTTTTACCAAAAAACCCTGAATAGATACACACGGCATTCAGTTTGCACACAGCACACTTGCTATCCTGTTATCAAAAACCATGATGTAACTGATCTGAGGTTGATTACAATGCTAATTTCCTAAGGATGTCTGTACAGATTTTATGTGAACTGGCAAGTTACATGATATTTCATAAAATAAGAGAATTTTTTAAATGGGTAGCAAATAGACTTAACATAAATTGTTTATCTTTGATTACAAATACATGATGATCATTTAAATAAAAGAATTTTGTGAGGAAACACCAATATATTTTCCTGGAACTCTCGAGATGTTCATTTATGACTAACATTGAAACCAGCCTCACATAATATTTACAGACCAAATGTGTTCATCCATGTTACGTTGTTGTGCATAAACAGCTGTAATTTTAATAAACATAATTGAAATTTTATACCAATTTACCCAGTTGACATGCCTTAAAGCAGCCTTAATATCAACATTTGGTCTTTTTGCAGCACATTTTTATTTCTGACCAAACTGTGTGCAAATCATGTAACATTGACAGAGCAAAAAATGGCAGTCATAAAACTTGATTACAGTTTAGTGATTCCTTGTGTGTTGTTATTTTAAGAGGATAGCACTGACATGCACCTAAATAAACTGAAATAAATACAGCGTTTCCAATTAAGGATTGTGTATGATTTGATTACTTCTAATTAATATATGTGCATCTTGTGTAACATATATGGAATAGAATTGGCAGTCATAGTAACATGGTTCTTGTCTATAGTCGATGATAGTTACCCAATATAACATTGCTTTGCTTCAAATTAGATTTTGAAAGAATTTACATTGAGTACTGTCAAGATCTAACAATCACAAAACAATGGCAAGTTACCTCATTACAGGACAAAGCCGGAAACTGCCTCACAGAAGAAAAAGACATTCTGAAAAGATGGACAGAGTACTGCACACAAATTTACAACCATCGAGCCACAATAGATCCAGAGGTACTGAACGTCCCTCCAGCAACTAACAGCGACAACCACCCTATCCTATGTGAAAAAGTAGAAGCAGCAGTGAGATCGCTGAAACAGAGGAAGTCAGCAGGAGTGGACAACATCCCAGCAGAACTAGTCCAAGCAGGGGGAGAAGCAATGATTAGTGCCCTCACAAACATCTGCAACAAGATCTGGCAAACAGGAGAATGGCAACTGCTGTAGACCAAATCACTGATCATCACCCTCCCCAAGAAAGGCAACTTACAACAGTGTCAAAACCACTGTACAGTCAGTCTTATAAGCCATCCAAGCAATGTCATGTTGAAGATACTGCTGAACAGACTAAAACCACAGGCTGAAAAGATCATTGCTGAGGAGCAGGCAGGTTTCAGAGCAGGGTGCAGCACAACAGAGCAGATCTTCAACCTCAGGATATTGTGTGAGAAGTACCTCCAACACCAGCAAGATCTGTACCACGTCTTCATGGATTTCAAGACGTTTTGACAGGGTTGGCATGCAGCCTTGTGGGCGACCATGAGACTGTACAACATCAATGCCAACCTCATAACAGTAATAGAGCGCCTCTATGACAAGGCCACCAGTGCAGTATACTTCAATGGCAGCATAGGGGACTGGTTCAGAATGACAGTTGGAGTCAGACAAGGCTGTCTACTCTCTCCCAAACTGTTCAACATCTTTCTGATGCGCTTGAAAATCATGAAGGGACAGTCAGCACTGGAGGCAGAACAGTCACCAACTTACGTTTTGCTGATGACATTGATGGACTAGCAGGAAATGAGCAAGAACTAGCTAGCTTAGTCAAGAGCCTCGACAAAACCTCTGCAGCCTACGGCATGGAAATCAGTGCAGAGGAGACCAAACTGATGACCAACAACACCAGTGGCATCAGTACTGGCATCAGGGTCAAAGGTACAAAGCTAGAAACAAAGGTACAAAGCTAGAAACAGTCCACAGCCTCAAGTATTTGGGGGCAATTGTAACAGATGAAGGATCAAAGCCTGAAGTACTCTCCAGGATTGCGCAGACAACAGCAGCGCTGACAAACTGAAGCCCATCTGGAACGACAAGAACATTCGCACTCATTTCAAAGGTCAGACTGGTGATCTTCATATTTCTCTACGCCTGTGAATCATGGACCATAACAGCTGACTTAGAGAAAAGGATACAGGCCACAGAAATGAGATGCTTCCGAAAGATCCTTGGCGTCTCATACAAAGACCATGTCACCAATGAAGAAGTATGGCAAAGGATCAGACAAGCCATTGGGCCTCACGAAGACCTCCTGACCACAGTGAAAAAATGTAAACTGCAGTGGCATGGGCATGTCTCACGATCATCAGGACTTGCCAAGACAATCCTGCAAGGCACAGTACAAGGAAGAAGAAAGAGAGGCAGGCAGAGAAAGGGGTGGGAAGACAACATTTGAGAGTGGACAGGCTTCACATTGAGTGACTCACTGAGAAAGACGGAAAAAGCAAGAAGAATGGAGGAAGCTGGTTGTTCGGCCTTGTGAGGTGCCCCAGTGGTCTACCAGACTATGGGACTGATGATGATGATGATGATGATGACTGTCAAGAGACTTACAGCAACAGCAGATGAAGGAATGAGATTCATGTATTGTCTATTGTTGACCAGGATTCAGTGGCAATTGTAAGTTGGTATGTCTCTTTTGCCAACCTGATTTTGTTGCCGAAAACCAGTTACATTCAATATTTCCACTCCCATAGAGATCCCCAGTCTCAGTTGTGTCTATGCTGGGGATGATCAGGATTGACTTTAAGAGGGACATTAAGATTCACTTTGTCCACTTATAAAAGGACAGGAAAGAGCTGGAAGCATCTTTTCCTTCCTTAAAGGGACATTTTGATATTGACTATTTCAAGGTTAGATTGTAAATGGGATCAAGAGACCATGCCAGTTACTGACCCACAGGGACCTTTCATTCATCAGGATTGAGGTTTGAACAATTACAGCCTCATGGACCAGTCTTATTCATCATTGGAGGTAGTTATGAAGGCCACTTTTCTGCAGTAGCAAATGACCTTCTTCTTCTTCTTCTACCTTACCAGGGCAGAGGCATTTATTCTCTTGGTCCAACACAAAAAGTAGCTAAAGTGAATCCTTTTTTGTTTTAACAGAAGGGAACATTTCTACGGTAAGGGTGAGTATTTCCTTGTATATACTAGTTCCTGAAGCCTTAAGCATCCAATCTGAAATGGCAAGTTCAGCTATGCATTGCTGATAGTTATCATAATACTGATAGTAAAATGTATTTTTTCTTTTTGGGGGGTAAAACTAATTATAAATGTGTAATGCAGTACTTACCAGTCTGTATTACCAGATGCCCTCGTTTGACTCCATTCCGATGTCCCCTTCAACCCTGCTCCGACGTCCCATGAGTAGTCTGGTCCTGAGAAAAGATCCTGATTGAGGTTTAGTGCCAGCGACAGGAGCAGTAGACTGGTCTGTGTTATATTCAAGACTTTTTCTGGGAATTCTCTATAGAGACTTAATCATGGAAGGATGAATTCTTATTATATGGATGTGAGTAATTCTGTCTCAGAAGAGGCAAGTTATGCAAAACTTACAGGTAAGTATTACATCAATAAAATATGTTTGATCCCCCACCCCACCCCATTACACTTTGAAGACCTTAAATATTGAGTCCTTAAGCAAGGCAGTCCAACAAAAATCTTATCAAAGCCTGTTTGGAAAACACCTTATACACTTACCCAGAAATGTTGTGTTTCTCTGATGCATATCAGTCATATTTAAAATGCATCACCCAATTTCAGAGATCAAAATTTATTCATTGCTTTTTGTTTCAGTATCCATGTGAGGAAGAAAAGTTTGTGAAGCGCATTGACACATTAGAACACAGAATAGGTAAATGTTTACCTTCTCCGAAAACCTTGTTGTTATGTTTTACATTTAAGCTAGCAGACACAAATTATCCGCAGACATGTTATGTATTGCAATATAAAAGATTCGAATGAATGAAGAAATATGTGAAAATTCTATATGCAGTAAGGCAATACAAAATAGAGTTTGATCATTTGTCAGATTAACAGTGTCTTTATTGCAGTATAGCATAGTATACTAAATATTGTAAATTAGGATCAGTGCATTTCAGAATTGTGTTTAGAATCCTTAACTCTCTCAATATAGGCATCAGTTCCATTAATTGTTCAGCTTTAGAAGTCTTGGCTGGAAATTTTGGAAGCCTGATACCTCAAGATAAGAAGTCCCTCCATTGTACTATATATGTACATGTGTATGTATGTATGTATGTATGCATGTATATATATATATATATATATATATATATATATATATATATATATATATATATATATATATATATTTCAACACCTGTATTTCAGCAACCAGACCTGTCATAGCATATCCCAAATATCGCTGTATGAAATTGTCTTTGATTTTTTTTTTCATCCATTAAACTGTCAATTAAAAAGGTGAATGAAGTAAAATTCAGTTGGTATTACAAAGTATGTCTGGTTTACAGACTGTTTTTTTTTTGTCAGACAACCAATAAAGGTGTTGCCGACTAAGCTTCATTCAAAGGTGGCCCGATCTTGTTTACACATTTTCTTTGTCGAAGAATCAAAAGAAGTGTCACTGATTAAACTTTTCGCTGCTCAACTGCTTGAAGGCTATACTGCTAACAGTCAAGCTGGTCTAAAAGGGCTCAAGAAGGGCAACTTATGCAGCTGATGGGAAATTGTGTACTTTGTATGCAAGATTGATCAATTTAATCTCTTCATACCTACTAAAAGAGGTCCCTAACTTATTTTTTCAAATTGTGACTCTGGAAAAAAATTCATTGATGACCCCATTGGTTCACCAAGTACACTATCTGTCTATGGGGACACCTTGCACAATGTTTGATTGTCACTGGTGTCTATAGATAGCATCTTGAGTGACCAGACAAACAGAGATTATGGTAAATTCATTGAAATATAACATGGCTTCCTACAAATTCATGTTTTTGCTGCACTTTCTTTGTGATGTCTTCAGAAGAATAAACTCCCTTGGGCAGCGTTTGTTGAGATTTGCCATGCATTATGATGAAGAATCATGTTGGTGCAGTTTTAGCATCGATAGAAGTTGAGTGCCTTGAAGATACACCCCCATTTTGGGCCCCTCTGTAATGTGTTTCTTATCGCCACACATGATTATCGAACTGAAGTGTTCATCGCTGGATAATAACTTGCACTTATAGGAGTTTAGTGTATATGGGTTATTAATGTAAACAGATTCCTGGATCATGACCTTTTTAATGCATTCAATGTGTTTGAGACTAACACTTTTCCTGAAAATATTAGTGACATGCCAGTTTGGTAGTAATAATAATAATCACCACTGTTCATTATGGTCAAACAAGAGAGAAAAGTGATACAGTATTCGGTGCCGATAAAGTAATGAAGGACTGGGGATTCTGAAGTACATTGTGCACAACAGTTCTGAAAACTGTCAGCAGCATAAGTAATGAGAAAACTGGTTGTAGTGAAAGGACAGTAGCCTAATGTGATTAATTTTCTTGAGTAGTGAAAGGACAGTAGCCTAATGTGATTAATTTGCTTGAGTAGTGAAAGGACAGTAGCCTAATGTGATTAATTTGATTGATATTTCATATGTACTTCCAGTGTCAAGCATGGAGTGTGAGTGATACTGCTGATACTCATGATGAAGTGATGAAAATAAATCTTGTTGGTGTCAATAGAAAAACTTTGATCTGATGCTAGCATTCAGGAATTGGAAGGGAAATCGAAACAGACATTTATGCCAACAAAACAAAGAGAACGTTTTCACCACACTGTTGAACTTTAAGTGAGTGGATTTGCCATAGTGCAAATGTGCTGACATCATCATTTGTGATAGGAGCACTGTATATTTCTCCACATTTTTCATGTGGAGGAATGTTCCATGTGTTGTTAAACAACAACAACAACAACAAGAACAATAAAAACTGTTGTGCAGAAATCCATAGCAAACCATAGGGATAAACCTTTTGTTTGCAGTTGCCACCAGATGAGAGCTATGAAGCATTCAAAACATTTTTCTTTTGAATAAAAATGACTATATATTATAAACAGTTGATTTGTATGTTTCTATCAAGTCCAGTTGCACAATGGGCAAATTTTAGGATGCCTGATAAACAAAACACCATTGTGCAGTATTTACAAATTGTACGTTGTAAGTGCAGCATTTACAACTTGCACATTGTCATGTGACTGAGGTCTCTTAAATTAGTACTTCATAGCTTTCTGAAGGACTTTTAATATGGAAGTCCATGGTCAAATCTCTGTATAATCTGAGTCCAATATACAACTGTTGACCAAACTTTGATAACTTAAAGGTCCAGGACTAGAAACTAAAGGCCCTTTCAGCAAAGACAATGCTTTTCAATGCTTTTCACTCAGAAGGTGAGTTCTGTCCCTGGCATTTTTCATGTGGATGAATATTCCATTTTTTAAAGTACCACTTTTTATATGAGTGTGTGTGTGTGTGTGTGTGTGTGTGTGTGTGTGATTTGGATTTTTAATGTAGCTTTAACAATTTTTCTATCATATCACTACAATGTCTGCAGTGTGGCAGTTTACAGTGATGTCTAGCACTGGGGCGTCATGCTACAGACATCTGGCTTCAGAACCCACTCAATCACATTATCCTGACACCAGGGTGACTGGTCCTAACACTACCCTTTTAATGCCGAGTGCCAGGCGAGGCAGACTTTTTATATGAGAATTGTATCGACAAATAATCACTTTATTGTATGTTTAAAGAATTGTGTGTGTCATAAATAACTTTTACAGTATGGGGAAAAAAGAACTTTACAGTTGTTTTCTTGATTATTGGCACATGTGCAGTGACCATTTGTTGTGCTAATTGGACTATGTTATATGCATTAAAACCATATTTAACAGCAGAAACATTGCCATCAAATATCAAAACCTGTATGTAAATAGCAGAGACATTACACCTAATACCAAAAACTGCATGTCCCCCATTTTGCAACCACATAAAGTGAAGTTGGTAAAATGTTCTTAGCCAGATAATCAAATGAAGTGTCAAATTGCTATATTACACAAGTCTTTTAGTAAGAGCTTGATTTTAGCAGTTGATATAGAAGTCAAGAACTTATATATTGATCAGATTGAGCTTCGTTGATATTAATGAATGATGTAGGCTTTGTTATGCTCATGGAAAATCAACTGTGCAAGTTTTGCACACTTGCTTGTTTTTATGATAGCTTATTTAATTTAGGGGGAATATGCACAATTGTACAGCCTTGAGAAAACACTGATGCATCCTCACTACAGAGAGTTCTAAACACTTGATTTATGTTTTTATATTAAATACTGTATACACTTGCTTGTAAGACAAGTCCAACTGCTGGCTGCACAGACCCAGATCTTCCAGCACATAATGCACAGGCAGATCTGGGTTTGTGCAGTTTGTGAGGAGTAATCAGTAGAACAAACAACATAGACCCTGATTGGCAGGTGCATTATGCTATGGTAGATCAGGGTCTTTGTTGTTTGAAGTTTGTCTTGACTTCTAAGGAAGTACATATGGTATAGTAAATTATTTAAATTTTTGATTACTTAAAGATTTATACAGTTGACAAATTAACTAATTCAGCAGGCCATAAACTAGATGCCAAATATAGTTCCCTATTACTAGGGCCTTCACTAATGTTACCATTAATGTTACAGTGCATATTCTGCATTGTTGTGAATATATATTCTATTTACAAGACATCTTTTTATGTTCTGTTTTATTTGATGATGACACTTCTATGCAGTTTTGTAAGTTACAATGACCACCAGTCTTGTACACCATGATGTACTTCCTGTTGAAATTGGCAGTGTTGTCTTACTTGGGTAGGAATGGTATTATGCAAGTTTGAGCAGTACCAGTCTCCTGCAGGTACAACAAAGATAAAAGTGACTAGTGTATATACAAGTCTTCCAACTACATGTATGTCTTGACTTACCAGTGTCAGATAGCCACTTTGAACTTCGAGTCATCCTACATGTTTGTTGGGCAAAATGGTTGCAGTGATTCTTTTGAGTGCAACGGCAGTTTAGAGGGTGGTTAGGAATGCTACATGTATTTTTACGGATGATTTGTTAAGGTATGCCTAAATCAATGGCTAGCACCTTAGATTCAGTGATATCCATATTGATGTCCATATCAGGGGTGTGTTTTGGCACTAATGACTAGATCTATGGTTTGGCATAGATCATTACTCAGATGTCGTTGGCACTAATGACTAAAACTATGGTTCAGCTTAAATCGTCACTCAGATATTTTTCTTGACTTTGGTTCAGCTCAGTTCTAAACATGAATTTATTTCATTTTCTCTTAATTAAAATTACCCACTTGTCTCAACAGGAAACATTAAATGTGAACAAATTTTCTGGTCACAACAAAAGTCCCTCAGGTGGACATGTTGGTGATGAGGAACGAAATGACATGTATCAACATTGTTGTCTTTTTTGGGTGTGGTAAATCTTCTGATATGCACAACTAACTGACTTTGTTTGCAGAGGGTTGTTTTTCAAAATGGTTTGAAAGACAAATGTTTATTTTATGGATCATACTGGTAAAAGAAAGAGAAGTTCCTGGACTGACCAGTGGTAGAATTCAAGACATCATGGAGAAGTTGGGTGTATAATATGATGGGACATGAAGTTACACAAACCCTGATTTGAAAAGAAACAAGACCTAGGCTTAAACATTTTAAGAAGATAGCTAAATGAAACTTTCTGGTTGAAAAATGTACTTCATATACCATGTGTACATGCATGTAAGTCGTATCCAACTGCAGACAACATTGAAGCCTGATCTGCTATAATATATAGCATCACAAGATCAAGGCCTGTATTGTTTGTTCTGTTTATTACTCCTAAAAAACTGCAAAGACCCAGATCTGCAAGCACATTAAGCAGTGGTAGATCTGGGTCTGTGCAGTTTGCAGTTGGACTTAACTAACTTATACAAGTGGGTATGTACGGCAACTGGAACAATTTAATACAAGGTGATTTACAATATAAGAACATTATTTCTCACCACATGTTTTAATTAAATCATCTTTATTGTTTCAGAGGCATCATAGTTTTATAACACATTACCTCAAAATTAATGTAGTTACATTTCTGGAGGATATTATGATATTGTTTTTAGAAAATCAATGTGAAATAATTTTTTTCCAACTTTTTCAGATTCCGTCAGAGGTATTGACTACAAGAGAAGAGTAGCAGTGTGTGATAATGTCATTCCAAGCATACTTAGAAAGGTATATAGGAAAACTAAATATAAGGCATGTTCAGTAAGATTCGATTAATTGGATATGAACATTGCAGAATCTAAACTGAATTTTTAGATTATGTGCTTTTATACAAAATGAAATGAGTTCACTTTGAATTTATTTTTTGATGAGAGGTAACGGTCTTGTACTCTTGTAATGCAAGTAAATAGTTCAGAAAATGTGCTTGTTTTATGACTGTAAGACATTCAAGAATCTAAATGAATATTAACATTAATTTGTTGTTAGGATATCGGTCCTTATAATGGGTGAGTGCTGCAATAGAACCTCATATTTGGACATTTTTGTTTGCTGAACTGTCAGGTTATCCAACTTGTGTGTGTGTCCTTAAGGCCGCAATGCCACCGTTACTTGCAAGAAGTTGTATATGCCAAACCATCAGAATAATACTGAATCTTCAAATATATTGGTCCGAAACATTGTTCATTTCCATTAAAACCAGATAATACAGTAAAACTGTCATGAGAGACTGCCCCTTCTGCCAACAAAAAACGGTCTTTCAAGACAGGTGGTCTCTCATAGCAGGCTTGTACAGAAAGACCAGTTTCCAAGGTCCAGTTTCAAGTTTTAAAGAAAAATAACCATAATCACTGTACATATATTCTATTCTTTATTAATAGTTCTTGCTAAAATATTGTATGCATTCATCAGAAAACAAAATTATATAGCAATAAAGATATACTTCTATCATTAAACATAAAATCACATTTACATTTGAAGATCACATACATTAGTATATGAAATCATTTCTGATTTACCCCTTTTCCTTCTTAACAAAGTAAATTTGTTTTACCAATGTTTAAATCACTTTTTTGCGAGTGGTCTGCTCTTTTTCACTTCTTTCAGTTACAATAATTATTTTCTCCAGCCTTAAAATTTGTTTCTGTTTAGCTGGAGGTTTGTCCATTATTATTGAGATTCTAGGTGTTAACATTATTAGTGCTCAGTTTAATATCGAACGTAAAGATGGTTTTGACTGGGCTTTGGGAAAATATGAAAAATCTATACAGTGGGGCCCCGGCTTACAAATGCCTTGGGTTACGAACGATCAAGGTTACGAACACCAGGCTGGCCCAAAAAATGACTCGGGTTACGAACAGTGACTCAGGTTACGAACCGAACCGCCATTCGCTTGCGTGCAAAATTTCGAACACGTGAGCTCCCATATGGCTGACTCTACTCAAATAGAGTGAAAAAAAGGTGAGAAAAGGAGTCTGTGGTGTTCTTGTGTTTATTTTTGTGTCATGTTTGTGTTGTTTTTGTGTGTTTTATTGCTATGTATGTGTTGTGTGAGTGCTCCTTTTTTCACCTTTTTTTAATGTAGCAGCGATTTTCTGCGATTTTTTTTTCGGCTCAGGAACTGATTAAAAATTTAACAATTGGACCCTAAGGGAAAATGAATTCCGGGTTACGAACACCCCGGGTTACGAATGCCGTCCGGGAACCGATTAGGTTCGTAAGCTGTGGCCCCACTGTACATTTGCATTGCATATCTTACAATTAATGAAATAAAAAAACAAATAAATTATCTTATCCAGAAACAGAACCATTTACTCGGAGACAAAAGTGAACGGCTTCATTCACTGAAGACATACAGGGATTAACTCTATAAACAAAGTGTGTAACCCAGTCGCACCAACTTGAATAGATGACAACTTTGATTGGGATATAATCACATAACATCAGGGGAACAAACATCACAAGTCTTGAACACTATCAGTTGAATCCCACAAACTCTAAAGACAATATACACGACCACTACACCAATTTTGGCATGACAGTGGCAATTCGCGACATGTATATTAGCCTGGTTTATGGACTGTAGCATCTATCACCGGTAGCCACAATCCTTTTTTTATTTTATTATTATTATTCTTTTTATGTTACAAATCAAGTAGTTGTTGTAACAATTGATTACATATAGGTCAGTGGTGTCTATGTTCTTGCGATACGGTTCTTCATAGGGATACTGGGTCCTACTCATACATATGATCTACGATAAGACTGGGAAGCAGGCTAAGTGCGGGAATAATTAGTCTGGTTCCCTGCTTTGTATACAGTCAGCATTACTCTCACCTATACAAAAAGCAGAGAACAACGCAGGGAGCATATGAAGCAGGGAACCAGACTAGGGAATAATATACATATACTTTAGTCTGGTTTACAACAGAAACTTTAAACCACTATAAGTATCCTACAAAATTTCAGATATCAGTAGCCAGCCTAGTTTTTTTTTTTTTTTTTTGAGAACAGTATGGGCGGTTGTTGTTACTGGGATTAAATAAAGGTTGGTGGAGTTTATCCTCATTTTTGCGATGTGGTCGTTCATAGTAGTGTCTAAATGCATATTTTGTCAAGACATTGTGGTCGCTAGTTGCATTCAGCAGGTGGTCACACACGACAGAGCATTTATATAATAAAATCGATCTGTGCATTATGATTGTGGTCATAGCAGAGGTTGCTCATAACAGTTTTTACTGTATTGACATTTCATCACATCATGTAATTTTTCCTCGAACTGAGAAACCCAGCCATTTTCTATGTGTATGAATTAATCAGATGTTGATCTATGACATTTGTGAGTCAGTCAAAAGCTGGAACACAAGATTTGATAATGTCACCTTTTTAAACATAAGAAGCCAACACCATGGTATGTCAGATTGTGTTCAGCTCAAGTTAAAAAATTATTCCAGCACACCAGCTGAATCATTAGTTTTATCTAATGCATGCTTTTTGATCTCAGATCCATTTTAAAAGAACAGGCTTGCTTCTCTTCATTTTGTCTTGAATCAATGTGTGCACCACATATGCATATTGTTGTTACTAGATTAGTCACTAGTGGAATTTGTTGGATGTATCACATCACTACTTTTGAGCACTCCAGAAAAAGAATGGAATTAAGAGTGTTGTTGTTGTTGTTGTTGTGGGGCTTAACGCCATTTTTCAGCACACGATAGGCTATACATGGCAGCCAGTATTAATGGTGGAGGAAGAAACCGGAAAATCCGCGGAAAGAACCACCGACCCACGAGAAGCTACTGGCAAGCTTTCTCACATATCCACATTCGCCGAATCTTAGACTCGAACCCACGCAGACAAAGGTGAGATGGCAATGATCCGTAATGGAGAGCGCTTTAGACCACTCAGCCACTCGGGGCCCCCGAATTAAGAGTGACTTCGTTGACTAAATTAAGGGGTGACATCTCTTAATCTTACTGAATATTTCAGCATCGTTTAAACTTAATATCTTGATTATTTCAAAGAATGGTTTATGTCAGATAGGTTTTTTAACAAATCCTTTCCTTCCTTCCTCCTTTCCTTCCTTCCAAACTTTAGTTAGATTGGAAGAATGATGAAATTTATGGTAAACGGCAGTATTGGGGCTTTAAGAGAAATTCATGTATACAAATTTCTATTATATATTATGTAAGAAGTTTTTATGAAGGTTTTGTGGTAATAAAGCACACAACTCAGTTTGAACTATGCCTGTGTTTTCCCTTACTGCTCAAAGTTGGCATCAAAATATTGATACTATTTTGTTTGATAGTTATATATCCAATTCACTTGTGCACATTTTTTATGGATACATAAGGCAGCATCAGGCAACTATTCTGTGAAAATTAAAGTACAGTGATATAAGAAATGCTTCATCAGATCCTTAATTTTGAGTAGAAGAGATCATTATTATATTCTTTATTGAGGAGACAAACACAGTACAGTCTGCTGGTCTTTATCAGACCTTTTTGTAACTGTCTAATCATTTTTATATGACAAAATACACAATACAGCCTGCATTGATTTTGTCTAACCTTTGTGTAGCTGTCTCATCATTTTTGTTTGACAGTATACACAGAACTGTCACCTTGACTTTGTCTGACCTTTGTGTTATTGTCTAATCATTTTTATTTGACAAAATATTATTTTAAGGTTCTTTCTTCTTTTCTAAAACTTCAGGTTTAACTTAAGTCACAAATTCTGATTTCATTTGCTTAACATATACATGTTGTTGATTAATTAATCCAATCTTCCTCTCTTCTAATTAATTTTCTACATGTTGTTGATTAATTAATCCAATCTTCCTCTTTTCTAATTAATTTTCTACATGTTGTTGATTAATTAATCCAATCTTCCTCTCTTCTAATTAATTTTCTAAGTAGTCAGACATTTGATTAGTTGTTAATATTGTTTGCATGGTCATGAAATTCAACTTTCAGATGTGTCCTCTATGCAAATGTAAAAGCCTGTGATGGTAATCCAAACACTCATGATTAAATGTCTTTCTTATGCACCTCCTATGGGTTGTGGATGAGAATAGGCTGGATGAGCTATCCTGTGTGTCTTATAAGTGACTGATGGAGACCGAATCTGTGGTGTCACAGTTGTTAGGGTGCCTGACTTACGACTGAAAGATTTGAGTTTGAATCCTGCCATCAGATAATCTTGGGCTGGCTTTTGTGATGTGTCCTTGGCAAGGCAGTAGACTCAGATTCCTTTGTTACTAAATTACCTCTCTTGTAATGCTGTAACATAAAACACGAAATATCTCATATGTATTTGTATATCTGTGCCATTTAATTGCAATTAAATGTGCAATATGATACAAAGATTTTTTTTGTATTATTTGTCATGTGAATCTGACAAATTTAAATGTAGTGAAACAACACTAGCTATATTGGATTGGTGTTTTCAAGAAGGCACTTGAAGATTTTACATTTTAGAATTTTCTGATGCCCTCAGCAAAGATCAAACCCTTGTTTTTTTTACCAAATAAAAATATAATGACAGTCGTTGTGGAAATAAACTTTCATAATATGAAATATCATTAATAGTCATTATATGAATTATTATATTACCTTGTAAACAAAATTCTAGGAATATGATAGGTCAGTTATCAGGATATAAGTTATTGAACCTGAATAGCTAAGAGATTTGCAGTGCACGCTATAAATTAAATTTTGACCAGAAGATCTAGTATGGTCCCTAAAAGGATTTTATGATGTAATAAATTATTTACATGTTAGTTTACTGAAGCGTATGTAAATTTGTGACTGTCTTGAAGTCCATATACCCCTTTTTCTTTGGCTCAGGATATATGGGCTTTATAGTAGTCATAACATTCCATACACCTTGTTAAACTGACATCTCACTGATAAAACAGAATTGAGCAAGCAGACACTGAAGACATGAAACTTTGTAAAAGGTACAAATATTAAATCAAAATTATTATCATGCAAGAAATGAAGACGATAAATAAATTTTGATGTGAGAGCTTTGTAAAACCAGATTTTTCCTTAAATTTTAACTTCCCTGACAGCTGGTAGATATCTATTTCTATTACACTGATTTCGTCTTTCAGGTACAGATTTTAAATGAAGCAGCTATCTTATTTGAGGAACATGCATGGCTTAACTTAGGGGAGCGTTGTCTACATCTGAAGAGCCGAAACCTAACGTGGGAAAAATATGCTCAAATGCATGAAACATCTACTTTTAAACCATGCAGTGAGAACCCTCAATGGTATGATTTCAGAACTTTGTAATTAGTCATTTATATGCTAAAGTGTCACATGTAAGGATTAATAAAATGCCATTACATGGAAAGGAGATTTGTACCTGTTGATCTAGAAGATGTTATTAAGTTAGAAACTACACCTTCCTCTGCATGTGTTCTAATTGTACTTTCGTGTTTTTAGAGTGTGGTTTCTGAACTGGAACCAACAGTGTTAGGTTAGAGATATACAAAGAGAGTTAACTCCATCAAGTGGCAGACATTTACAGTACTTTATTTTGTGAGCCGCACCACTTCCTGGTTTTAGCATGCTCCAATATCTGTAAACCCACTTATAACATGCGGGCAGTTGTAGACCCCATTGTTTATGATAGAAAATACCAAAATAATGGTTCTCTAATCTCTGTATAGGAATAGAATTGTGATCAAAATTGGTTTAAAAAAACCTTGATATATCATCAGTTTAATTGTTGAAAATAGCACTTAATGCCAAGAACTTTGAAACCAACATGAAATGCTCAACCTTAATAAATAAGTCATGTATTTTGTTAAATTTACTTAAATAAATAAATATTTTGTTAAATTTTCTTTCTGAAAAAGTTTGATATTCTCTTTAAATAACAATATTCAAGAAAATATCAATCAGTTATAATATTGATAATGCTGATTAATGGCAACACTTTATGAATAAAAACCAATTTAACCTTTAAAGTGCTAGTCGCGCCATTGGTTAAGGTCTCGTAGCGCTTGTCGTGACTTAAGTCATTTTCCAGGTAAGCAACAATGTACGCATCCTATTACATCAACTTGCCATGACTGCTTGTAAAACTATATTTGATTGGTTTATATAGGCTCGGAACGAGCATTCCATTGTACTTTACTATGTATTTAGCAAAGAAGTTTTGCAAATACTCGCTTTTGAGCACGTGGTACCTAGAAAAAAATTAAAATGGCTGATGCTGAATATGATGGTGATTTCTTGCAACAAATACTGGCTTCTGATAATGATGATGACAGTGATTTTAAAGGATTTGAGGAGGATGAAATTATTGGAGCTGGCAAAGTGTTGATGGAAATGCCCATGAGTAATTTTGAGCCAGAAATTGACGTGGAACTGGAGTCTGATGTACATGCTGGCTGGACGAGAAAAGATGGCATGCCTGTCAACCACCCATTCACTGGTACCTCAAAATTAAATGCCGAGATGGCGAATTATGAACCTATGGACTATCTGAGACTTTTTTTTTGATGACGAGTTATTGCACCTGCTAGTAGATCAAACAAATCATTATGCAGATCAGAGAGTTCATCAGGGTCTAAACTTACCTTTGACATTCATGGAGTGGATGCTTATAAAACTGTTACCTTTTCTTTACCTGTGATTTTCACAATTTAGATATAACATTGTAATAGACATAACATGTACATGTACATTGTTCAAACTACAAAAGAATATAATATTTCTTTGATATATTTGAACCTTTCCATTGAAAAAACAAACAAAAATACAGATGAAATACAATGGTAACTTGTCATTTTACCTGTATTTGCTCCTGTACATGCAAATATGTTCAACTTACACATTTGCCTTGATGCTAATCTTAAAGTTTAGACATCAACCATCATTTTTCATATAGGGTTTGTGTATCTATTGTGTATATTTATTGAAATACATGCAATTTAAAAACAATGCCATTTTCTTCTTTTGTTTCCCAAACAATTCAGCACTGAGGGATCTTGTACTGCAGAACAGTATAGCACTTTAAGTGTTAAATAACTTCCATCAAGTGAAATTCATGTTTTAGGTTTATCATTTAACATATTTAATTCAGTGCCAGTGTAATCATCCTAAATGTGAAATGCCATTTTGTATTCAGACAAGAGAAGTGTCAAATGACAATGACAAAAATCCTTTTGAGTATTTCAATGAGAACCTAATTAAGTATCAACCTTGCTTTGATCTCCGACTTACAAAAGTGTTAATTGAGCATTAAAGTGATGCCTGCTGGCAATCACTGGGGACTTAATTATTAATGACTGTGACTTGTGGAAGTGTTTATGCATTGTTACAGTCAATAAAAAATGGATGACCTGCTTTGTGATATCATATCTGGTCTTGGAGATCAAATGAATTAACGGGGCTGGATTAGAAACCGTTACACAGCATGTTAATCATGCTTACATATGCGCTTGTGTTAAGTCAACTCATTTCAACTGACCAATAAAACACTGTTTAAAATTTTATTTTATAAATAATATCGTGAAAGCGTCAAACATTAATCAGTGGTTTAATTAAATCGTATGCAGTAGTGATCAAGGCTAGCAAGGAAACCAAGGGAAAGGTGTACACAGTACATGAAAAACTTAGTTTCGTAGATAGGGTTCACTATGGAGATCCAAAATTTGTAGCAAGCTGACAGTTCCTGCATTGGTACTCATAGGTTTGCCCAAGGATGAGCTGAAATTTCATGATTACTTGCAATGAAAACACAGCCTAAATATTATTCCAAACACTTGACTTTTGACATTGTGTTTCTTGATATAACTTCCCTGCATTTTGAGAAAAAAACAGAATTGTTGAAAAAAGTTTATACTAAAAAGCAAAGAAGTTCATTAGAAAAATGAAATTTATTGACAATTATTATCAACTTGGTGGTAAGAAAGGATTTCAGCCATTTAACACCCCACCATCTCTCCTTTCATGGTCAGTGTCCAGCCCTCAGTTTATCAGCAGTTCCTCCCTCTTGTTTATGCCGTAGTCAATGTTTTTGGACTCTCTTATCAAGGGAGGTAAACTCATTATTGCCACAAGAGATGCTTATTGGAACTGTTTTATGTTAGGGCAGACAAACACATTTGCCTGATGCCAGAGATAAGCTCAGATTTGGCTTTGACAAACTCTAGTTTGCAAGGTGCTTGTCAGCTGGCAAATTAAAAAGAAGAGAGAGAGAG
>JAECUM010042379.1:0-30273 GCA_016617855.1 Megalonaias nervosa
TTCCTATACACGGATACGCCCACACTAGGAATATCAGTTAGGCTTGGTGAACAGTTTAATTTTAGCAACACACACTATTATGTTGTCATTGATTCATATCTAGAGATATGGCTTTGATCTCTAGCTGATCCAAACATTGTTTAATACTGCACCAACATCGAATCTCCTCCCGAATTTCGCTTTTATATACAATGGCTGTAGTCCCGTTGACATTCAAACTCATGCCAACATGTGAAGAAAGGAGTTTCGTCCCTTAGCGATAGACGATACCGTCCGCAGCTCACCAAAAAGTTACGTCTACTGCTCACTAGATCGGTTTTCAAGCCCCCTGGTAAACCCATAGTTCTGAAGAAACTGAAACTTTGCTTTATAATTGGTTGTATATATGTGGCGAAATAGCGTATTACAGAGATCTGTGAATGAAAGGGACAAACAGCCAGGTAGAATTTATGAACAGTCTGCTAATTATAAAATAACGATGAAACTCCTTACAGAAAAATTTTAAATTAATTGTCGTTCTTATTTGAGATAAAAAAAATACTGTTTAATGTCTTGAAAAATATCTGGCTTTAGTTTGAAATTATATCAGAATGCAGATATGAAAGAAATAGGGTAAAAACAAATCAGGAGAGTAAAAGGTGAGATGTACTAAACAAAGCATGAGTATCTTTTTGATGACGTAATTAATTAGGTACAGATAATAATTATAGTCATGATCGTAATTGCCGTTGCATATATTCGGAAATTAAATGCAATGGAAACAAAGAAACAAATAGTAGAAAATGGCTTTCAACAGTCACAAATAAGCTCATTACTTTGTGTAATCTATAATACAATCAAAAATAAAAATTAATATTCCTCCAAAAAGGATCTGTTGACTTCGGACTCATATTTATGTCATCGCAATGAGAAATGTGTTCCATTGGTTTGGCATTCATTCAACTCATTTCAGGTATTTAAATGACTTAATGAGGCTATTGTACGAAAGATATTTATCAAAGTGTAAATCGAACTACGGACATTTATATACCATTTTACTGTAGACTGTGTACAAATAACAATTTACATTTTCGATAGTTACATGGCGCAATCGGTACGTTCTTGTCCTTTTCCGTCAAATTCTAGAAAAAATCCTTGGATGTAAACAGCCTTATTTTTTAAATTACATTCATCCTTGTGGTTCTTAGTGCATAAAAAGTACGTTTTAACGTCATGGAGACAAGATGACCTGTCATCGCTATTAGTACTCAACCTGATATCATTTAAACATTATATAAATGACATTTAAAATTAAATGTGGAGGTACTCCAGTAATAGCTGAAAAGTTTTCTCGAATGAGTGTTTCGAAGCTGATCTTTACTGACAAGGCTCTAATCTTCATAGACAGCCAGATATTTGCCAGCCAAAATCTTTGCGAAATATCCCTACGATAAACTCGAATAATCTTTCATAGAGATGAAGTCATTCAACGCGAAACTGAAAAAAGACGACGGTGTTCCAATTATTGTCACATTCGACCTACAATGATAAGCGCCGTATAGCCTTAACACACGTGATAGTGCTGTATCGCATGTGACCGATATACCCTATGTCTCATTCGACCGCAAACCTATGTCAAATGCAATGGTAGTACCGTTTCAGTCGAATATTAAATGTTATGTTGTCTTTACCTGCTGAACTGTATATATGTTTACTTTGGTTTGGCCACTTTTTGACCACGACTGTATATTGGAATATCGCACACATGTTAATATTCAAAACATAGATCAATAGTGTGCTATTTGGCTGCTAGTTGTATACCAATCAGTGTTTTACAATCGGCGGAAAGAGTAATATTTTTGTCGCAAAATCGGAACGTCCTCGCTCTTCTCCGTCACATGCTAATCAAGAATGTTAATATTAGCGATTTTCAATTGCCGTCATGCTTGTAGTTGTTATTGTGTAATAATTACTACTAACTTTATAGCGACTCGATTACATGCCATCGCTGTGGGTAGCCTAAATATTAATATGAGGCTATTCAAAACGTTATATTTATTTATAAGATTATCAATAAATAATGGGAGAAATAAAATCAAAAATAAAAATTACACATACTGTTATTGAATAATTTTAAGGCCTATCTTTCCTGTTGAGGCGAAATTCGTTCCATTTCTAGACTGATGTTCGTGCTTCAGGATCTGTGCAAAATAGCATTGCCTTTACCTCCGAGTCTCATTCTTAGTCGAGGTTCTTTCACACGTATATGAAAAAAAACCATAATGTTCAGAATTATTTGTTGCACTGATTCGAATATAACAGCCATGATACCACTGTATCCCATGGGACCGACGATGGTGCAAGCCATCCTGCTTTCGAGTAGAATCGTCTGTCAAACGCAATGGTGTTCACATCTCAGTCGAATGTGATTAAAATAATTGCTTAAACCAACTGTAATATATGCATGTTTGTTTTACTTTGGCCACTTTTGGAATCTCTAAGTCTTCACTTGGGGACCGGCAGAAGAACCAAAGTTCAGAGTTCACCTCACCCACCAGCTTAGTGGTAATTCAAATGCTATGTATCCATGTATCTATTTCTCCTCATCATTTAGTTGAGTAATTTAATTACTGTCCATTTCTCTACTCCGATATATCTCTCACTTGTTATGTGCCAGTTTTAGTCTATTATGTGCTTAAAAATAAATGACGAATTTGCTTCCCCAATAAATAAATTTCAATAGAGAAAAACAGCATGACTCCATTCCAAATCCACCAATTTACTTACCAATGAAAGTGTCATTTCATTCAAAAGCATGAAAAGGAGTACCGCAGAAATGTTTGAATTCAGTTTCTGTCATTGTATCTATATATCTGTCTTCTATTTCAGATGCAGTTGATTGCCTTCGAGTCAAATCTTAAACTGGTCTTGACTTGCTCTCAATCAAATCGTTAGTCTTGCGCCAGATAAGTCATTTCAATGCGTAAATGTTCACGGTTATATGAATGATGCATGTAAATGTACTGGAATAGAAACAGTGTGTGATACATTTTACATTTTGTTTTGTTCTTGTCCGCACTGTATGGCGTTACTATCGGGCTAGCAGAAATACGTGATACATTGGAGTTATGTTAAATATTTTACTAGCCTATTCAACTTTTAAAGACTAGTGGGAATAGTTTTTGAAATTATTATTACTATATATATATATATATATATATATATATATATATATATATATATATATACATATATATATATATATATATATATATTACGGTTTAACGGCTATGACAACGATAGTAACAGACGGATGTTCCATTGCATGCATGGTATCATTCATTACCATTACTTAATATACCATTTATGTATTATGTTCTGCGAGGAGTCATAGCTTTCAGAGCATTCTAAAGCTCCAGACGTAAATTTGAATAGAATGACAATATTGAGGATCACTTTCCCATTATGCAATTGTAAATTATATGATTGTAAATTATTCGCTTTATAAATGTGTGTTACTTGCGCATTGCTAATATGGTGACTGGCGTGTTCCACTTTTCATACAAGCATGATATATTTAACATTTCATCCTTTCAGATCCATTTTCCAAACGTTAGTGGACAGATAAAACACCGACTTTCTTCGACTCTTCATATGTCATGTTCTGGACAAAATCAATATTGTATTAATGAATGAGAATGGAAAAATTGTGTTTGTCTCCTTAGCAAGCATTAACAACTCTTTTCTCATACTTCGCTTCGTATGCCTTTCAGTATAATACTAATGCTAATACTAATAATAATGACAAAAATATAATAATAATAATAACAAGAAGAAGAAAAATAAGAAGAAGAGGATGTAACAGTAGCATTATTACTAGCTTTAGTATTAGCATAGTAATAACAATACCAGTGTTATTAATATTTTGTTATTATATATATATATATATATATATATATATATAGAGAGAGAGAGAGAGAGAGAGAGAGAGAGAGAGAGAGAGAGAGAGAGAGAGAGAGAGAGAGAGAGAGATCCACCTTAGCTGCATTAGGGAATATCGGTAAAAACCCTGATTATTGTCAATGCCAAGGATACGTTAATGTCTCAACTTTTCCCTATAGTAAATATAATGTCAGCGATCTGTAATTTATTCTATCACTTGTCAGCTACTAAACTGAAATTGTACTAATGTTAAACAAGAAAATCCTGTTTTACTCATGTAAGTTTTAAATTATCCTTGCAAAAACGTTTTCTAATGCATACAATCATTCCGTTTATTTGAGAATGAAGCTTTAGCCATACAGACCATCTGAAGTGTAGAAGGGCGATTTTACATTTATCTGCAAATGAATTAAAAATATTACTGCGATCAATGTATCACCGTGCTCTCTGTATACAGACTACATTATTTGTATAATGAAACCTTTTCATACCGATATATTTAGGATTAATTTTTGTTCACATGTTGTTAGGTTTACGGCCGTTTCACTATTACTAACATGTATTCTATAGAGTGATGTGTCAGATATTGTTTGTAAATTGATATTTCCTGTAGATGGTTATCGAATCTTCCAGAACAGCTGGGATGATGGACGTAATTCGACCAACTATTATCAAAGTCGGTTAAGCATATTATACTAACACCTTCTTATTAACATTCACATGTTTTCTTTGTTGGAAAGCCGTGTATGCATTTTATTACCTCATCACTGATGGTTCTCTTTCCCACTCTCCCGCTAAATAGATATATAAATCATAGATAGACTCTGTGTATATTGTTTTATATTATATATTTCATTCAAATGCGATTAACGGTACTTACGAATGGTATTATTTCTGATTGTATTTCCCATTAAACAGAGCCATATAACATATTTCACATGTATTGATCCATATATGGCAATTTAAAGATGCATATGAATGTATATTACTTTTTACTGCAGGCCTTTACATGAATATTACAGCGAGCAGAATAACTACAGGAGGCAGTGTTCCCATCATCATAGTAAGAAACACATGTATCCAACAATCTTTTACTTTTAAGAATTGTTAGCTTAATGACAGTTAAGCTGCGATTGTTTGATAATGACAAGGTTATTTTCATACCCAAAGCATGGCTAGAATATACTACGACATAATCTCTGTGGATAAGTTTCAGATTATACCTTAATTGCAAATCCTCGAACAGTAACCGTCCCATAAGCTAGAATTAAAAAAAATATGCATACTTGATTCCAAGTACATGTATATATATATATATATATATATATATATATATATATATATATATATATATATATATATATATATATATATATATAATACAAATTATATGGCGAATAACAGTCCTTTCAAGTGCACTGGATCCAGCAAGGGATCACGTATGTCAGGGATTGATTAAGATAAATGCAATAAACTGACAACGAACAGTGCAAAACTAGTATCTAACTAGCCTGAGCGCTTTCGACTCTTAATGGGTCTTTTTCAAAGGCATATACAAAACATAGACAAGACAAACAAATAAAACAGAAAAACCGTAGTGTTTGCAAAACTTTACATGGCTGTTGCTACAGGAATTAAACCTCCAAATGTATTATGTTTCAACTAGTTTATATCAACTTGTTGCGGATATTGGAAATTATTTGTATTAACCTAGAAAACGATGAGCCATAACGACATCTAGGATTTTTTTGTACATTTATGTAAGCGCAAATTACATCCCGGATATTTCATTGTTATAGTAGTAATTGTAGGCTATTAAGCAAATTTAGAGAATTTTTCAAAAATAAAATGTGTCGGCTGCAAAAGATAGTTTTATTTGTGCATTGTTGTCTTTTTCTAGTCTTCTTGGTTTAAACCGCTTGGTTTCAATGTTCTAAGGCGGAGTATCCAGTAAGATTCATTTTCTTTCCTGGTTTCGGAACTCCAATTGGGGTTGCTAGCAGTTGCAATAAGTGTTATATCACTGAAAGTGTGACCAGGGGAGGAGAATTGTTCTGTGACCGGGTTTCTGTACAGCGTCTTTGTCATCCAGTCAGATCTATGAAGGTTGGTCCTTTTGTGTAGCTTTTCAGTTTCTCCGACATAATGAAGGCTACAGATCTTACACGTGATGAGCTAAATTACATTCTCAGTTTGTTTGGACCATATATGTTTAGTTTTTCTCTAGTCACTGTGGTAGAAAATGCCCTGGTCTCTCTCGCACGTTGACAGGTTTTGCATCTTTGATCGCCACAGGAGCCAGATTGACTTGGGTGGTCTTGACTAGTGATTGGCGTTATCTTCGCCCTGACTAGTATGTCCTTGATGGTTTTTGGTTTCCGGTACTACAGGCTTGTTCGAAAGGATTAATTTTAGTGCGTCCGACGATTCCACAATGGGCCAGTGTTTATCGATGATTTTACCTACTTTGGGGTTGTCTGGATCGGAGGTAAGGATAAATGGTACCTTATCAGCCTTTTCCTTCTCTCCATATTTTAGTAGGTCATCGCGGTTTGTTTGTTCAGCTCTTTCGGGTTGGCTCCGCAATCAGGTCTTTGTCGTAGCCTGTGTAAAGATTAAAAGTACAAAAAGGTTAGAAGTCATGATGCAAATTTAAAATAATATGCTGCAATGTATGATCTGAGACGGAGAAAACGAGAGAGGTAGAAGCGTGATTACAATAAATTATATCTACATTTGCAAACCATGTCTATATTATTTAACACTTCTATCAGTAAGTTCTCTCTCGCTTTTACCTTAATAAAATCCTTTCATTGATGAATCCTTTCATTAATATATTACATCTCAGTTTAGTTAAACTATCTCTCATATAAGGCAAAATACTGTTAATTATTTTCCGTAACGACTCAGTACTTGTAAGATTATATTAGTTAAGGTGCAATAAAACAACATATCGTTTGAGGCTACAGTTGAGAGATCAATCATGATTTTTCAGGACTTCAACCAAAATATTATTTGATCAGTTAGTTAAGACTACGAAGCCCCATCTTCGTTTGGCAAAGCTTTCAGGAAGACTCCCACCACGAATCAGACTCTTTACATACACGAATCAAATGTCCATGTGACTTTGAATGTACCCGGAGTAATTTCAGTGTGAGAGGTATATATATATATATATATATATGTATATATATGGAGCAGTATATATATATATATAAGTATATGTATGGTTATATAAGTATATATGTTGCTATATATATATATATATGCTTTTATATTTATTCTGTAATTTTCTACTACGAGAGAGAGAAATTTCCGAACTAAATATTAAAATAAACTTGCTTCATCATATTCACTAATCTAGGAAAATACTTTGTTGTCTGTTTGCTGCTTAGTGTATTTTATTAGCATGTTTTCTTTGTTACTGAAACTGTGTGTTTAGTGATTTTGATGTCATTCATATATCTTGCAAGCTTGAGATTTTCCAATGCATATAGTTTTTCCTAAGTGTGAATGCAATTTATAATCCTAGTCAACATAGAATGTTCTAAAATAGTACGCATAGACAAGTATCAAGTTAATTTGGATACGGTATTGTATAGAGGGCAAAACAATATATCCGTACGATCATGGCTAAAAGATGGTCTGTTAGAGCTTTGTGTTAGGAAGCAACTATACATACGATATACTTTGAGTACTAAAACTGATAACACAAGTCACGTATTTTTCAAATCACATAATAATTCATCAAGTATATGTCTGTTTGCCTTTTTGAACAGTAGCGGTAAACATTAACATATGACATGATTGTATCTCTAAACATTATGACAATAAACCAAAGAAATATTGCAAAATAGATCAGATAGTTTGCTATATCAGCAGATGTTTCCGAGCACATTTTGATGAAAGTTACCAAAACTACTGCCCATGGCCCTTTTGAAACTATATTCTAAGCTGCAATACTACCAATGCGGTCCTCAGTTTAATTTGAAAAACCCAGGGAACAATAATGGGATTCACTGGCCAATAGCGTCTAAACATTATGGTGTAAACGTCATGCAAAATAATAAAAACAAAACAAACAGTTAGCTCAATATAAGATTTATAAACGAAAACAGTACCTTCTTAGAAAACGAGGGCTTAATAAGAAATCTAACACCGTGTTCCTTAATAAAAAGTTTGACTCACTAAATTCAATGCAGAATTAGTATAGTCATTTAGTTACCTACAAAAAATTGCTATAGAATATATAAGGAAAAAATAGCATAAAAGACAATTTTGTTTAGCTTCCTATGCACTTTTGCGAAAATATAACATAAAGCAGTATTTAATTCAGATATTTAACTAATTATTGCTACTTTTTGAAACAAGTACTATACTACACATACTCATTATTGAAGACCCTCCAGTATGCTTCTGTCCGAATAATTATGTCGGTGTGACCATTATATCCATTAAAGTGTTCAAGTTTTGAATTCTCATGGATGTTTAAATTATTTCCCTTACTTGTCTTTGTTTGTTTGATAAGACCCAAGTATATGTTGTTTCTGAGTTGTTAAAAAGCACAAGTATGTGATGTTATACATACTTATAAGAAAAAGCGTTGTGGAAGCTTACTTCATTATATTGTGACTGTATTATATATATATATATATATATATATATATAGTATATATATATATATATATATATATATATATATATATATATATATATATATATATATATATATATATATATATGCCATAGAGAGAGAGAGAGAGAGAGAGAGAGAGAGAGAGAGAGAGATAGATAGATAGATAGATAGATAGATAGATAGATAGATAGATAGATAGAGAGATATATTGTTCATTTGTCGGTTGTGGTTCTGAAAGACTAGGACGCTCTTCCTTGACTTTGGAAAGGATGAACTGTGGCTTTTCGTCATACCGTGAAAGTCTTTGATGTGTTCATTAAGATATTTCCGCTGATGGCGCCTGTGGCAAATGTAATTATCTATGTCGTTTTTTATGTTGATAAATACCATGCATAAGCAGATCTACCGCTTTTACCAAGCTTTAATCCTGAAGCGTAGCATTTTGCCACCAACAGACGATGACTGCGATTTCCGGGTGGTGTGATCTCAAACTTGACTTGTTGCCCACATTAAATGATAAGTTAGTCACATAGTTTAGCTCTCCCAGATGTTGGTGACACTTAGCTATCCGGTGAATATTGTATCAGCTGGGTATAGAGTCATCAGAATAGCCCACGCGACTGTTCAAAGTGTTCCCGTTGATGACAGGCCAGGTCGTGTGCTTGACATAAATTTTCGGCCCCAAAACATCCAATGCTGCTTCACGCAAAGATCGATTGATCTCCGTCGCACGAAATTCCAGCCTGACCCTTCGTGTAAATATGGTTCAATGTAGTCCGGTATGTCTGCTTTGCCTTTTTCATACCAGCTGCTCGATTTCGTAAATGCGCTTTGTTTCGGTTGCATCATCCACAGAAATAGAAAGCCACTCTAAAGACGTATCCTACCCAGATATCACACCAATAGCAATCTGCTGGTTGGTGCGGTTTTTTCCAGCTGCGCTGTTAACTCTAGCTTAAACTCCAGTTCATCGAGAATACTGCCGATGACGCCAGGTTAAGCGGGTTTTGTTGTCCGATCTCAATACTTCTCTCGGGTCATAAGTCAACCTAATAAACCACTATGTCAGTTGAAGGCTTTTGCGTGAGTCGGGCCATTAATCTTGGGACTGTTTTGGTGCTGTTGCCGGAGAACTGGTTTACCTTAATTTGTTAATCAGAAGTGGTTATTAAATCAAACGGATTCATGGATATAATTCAACTAAACAAAATTCACATAAACGTCTGAATGGTGTCTTGGGCAGCACAGTTTATACGGTCTTAACCTCAAAAACGTATGCATTATTGATCGAAGCGAACCGGGTAATCTAGCTTCAGAAATGCACATGTATTTGTTATGTGTATGATAGTAGTTCGCATAAAGGTGGGCACGTTTACTATAACTTTGGCTAGCTAAATCCTAGGGCCTCAGCTTATGCACATATAATGGAATTGACACGATTTACACATAATCGCTTTTGATGATGTCCATCTTTAATTACAGTATGGTATCCACTGAGTCAAATTCAACATGACAATTGCCAGAGGAACTTGGTCATAAACATTGAACGTATGTATTACTGCATGTATATCATGTACTGACATATATATATATATATATATATATATATATATATATATATATATATATATATATATATATATATATATATATATATATTAAGAAGTAAAGATATGACCTGTTGTCAGTTAAGTAGTGTATTTTATTCCGAACTTACGAAGAGAGTTTGACATATAAAATATGTACATATTTTCTTTTAAAATATGTGAGTACATTGTTAAGCTATTTAAGAAAGAATTACAAGAATTGAAAGTATAATCTGTAACTACCATGAAAAGAAAGTTTTTAATTTTGACTCCAAACATTCATTTGTCAAATGAGCTGAAACTGGAAATTGATATATATTATATGTATTATTTGTTCATGCACTTTGTGATATAGATACTGGAGGAGAAATGCAGCAAATGAGTATGAAAACATCATATTTTCTATCACGTAACTACAATTAAGATAGGTTAAATTTGTAAAGAACTTTATACACTTATTCCACGTCTACATAATTTAACTACCAATGCGTTATATATAGAGTTTCTATTTATCTGTCCATTGTGCCATTTTTGTAGATAATGTAGGCAACCATACAAATATCGTATGTTTCAGAATTTAAGTTCTATGTGCGTAAGTAATTGCTATAAACGGGGCTGCGTTTGATATCTCAAATTCAATCATATTGAAAAGTTCTTAAGAATTTAGTTCAAAGAATGATCCAAGTATGAAGGACTTATGGGCCTCCCTCTCTGCATCAGTTCATGTACGAAAGCTTCTTTGATATATACTCTTTAACAAAATATCTTTAATAAAGTATAACTATAATAGCAATTAAATCTTTATTTTTATTTCTGCTGCAGGAGTTGCAAACTAATTATATGTGCACATACTAAATTGACTTACAGATACATTCAGTCACCATGTCCCAGACGTGCAATGCAACATCATTTTAAATGACAAAATTAGGCTAGTGAGGATCTTGTAGTGTTCGACTCTGGTTTCCTACACATATTTGAGCAAAACAAATCCCTTGTATGATCATTTTGCCAAGCTTCATTTGAAAACAATGCACTGATGAATAATGTTTTAAAAGCGATTTTTAAAAAAACAATTATGGATTTTGAGAATATATGCAGTTTTGAATAGAAAAGGGATAAATGTATTATGTAATACCCTATTCATATTTTATATAAAAGCTTTTGAAACTGAACCTATTCGCATTGGTTAACATATTGCATAAATCATTCTTAATTAAATTAATTCTCTTTGTCGTTCATCACATGTTGCCGATAATACAATAATGCTAGAAAAGCAGACGTGGAAAATAATACAAACAATACAATCATACATATGGCAATTAGGAAACTAAAATAAGAAAATAAGTAAAGCAGATATTTGAATTACTTGTTAAGTCCTTTAAAGCATGCTTACTCCTAGAGCCGCCGTATTGTAGTGACATTGGATTGTCATTTTCTTTGCCGGGTTTAATTTTCTTTAAATTGATGTTGTGATTTATTTAAAGATATAATGTGATTACATGTTTATGATGGGACATTAGACAATCTTGAAAAAACGAAATTCTTATAAACATTTGATCGCTATTTTTAATACCTAATTTCAAGCTGCGAAATACGTCTTAATCTGTGCTTCGTTTAACGGTATATTTTGATACTTTATATTCTGTATAGAATGCATATAATAAAGGGCCAAACGCCCACAAATACGCTCAAGCTTCGATGGAATAAAATTTTCTGAGGTAGCACAGCATAAACGACGTCCTAATTTTAAGTAGCATTTTTCGTCGACCATTATATTTAGATGATATTCATTTACCCAAATGACATAGAAACGAAAGTGAAGTCAAGAATATGTATGAATTTACAGTGCAAAACTCAGAGATAGACTGCTTATCCCTGTTATTTAGTGCATAAAATGTATCATGCCATACTATTACATTCTAACGTTTCTCTTTGTACATTGCAAGTGCCCAGTGTGCGCGACTCTACACAAGATGCAGGAAGCACCAGAGGATTTCTTACGCCGCTTCCTGCTACCGTTCCAACCAGGGTATACACTCCATCTACGCCACCTGTCGGTACCAGTCATCTTTAATATCATACATCCACTTATTTCCAAATCCGTACTCACTAAGAAGGAAATATGGAACGGACTACTTGATACCTGCTGTTTAGCATTAAATATCAATGGCATAGGCATCTTCATGTGTCCATTTAATGTAAATCTAGCGAATAGTTTATGTACTAGTAACATTGTTTATTGCCAAAACATACCTACTGCACTAACAAATCGCTAAACGATTACTTGTTCCATCCGATAAGTCAAAAACCGTTTAAACACCGTTATGAATACTTTCATTTGTGTCCATATAGTGCAAACGCCATTAAAATCAGCTTGCTGAAGATGCGTAGTTAGAGACTGATGTCTCAACAGTACCACATACTTTAAACATATCATTACAAACAGTACCACATAGTTTGAACATATCATTACAAATGAGTATTTATACTTAGCTTAATTCGTTGTAATATATTGTCCGGGCATTCAAAACTGTTTAAATTTCGCTCTATTGAGAGGACTTTAGATGTAAATATTACTCTCATACGTCTATAATAGAGTACAAATTCAATTTGTTTGCAACCTGCTTTAGCTCATTTGAGAGTGTCTAACAATGATGTGGTTCGTTGCATGTAAATTAAATTTTAACATGTGTGTGAACAAAACTATGATCCTATATTTATTTCTTTTTGTAACGTAGCTGAAGATATGTTAGCAATATAACTGATGTTAAAATGTTTGAAATGTCACTCTTTCTTTTACAGAGATTTATACATGCAATAAATACGCAACTATAAATCTCTTCGTTCACGGAACAGTATTCGCACATCCATCTGCCAGCATCATAGATAATCACAGGGCCTCCTAAGCTCTCGTGTTTGAATTATGTCACACAAATAAAACCCATAATTGGAGGAAAGCCCCCGCTGTATGTATACTTATATTTATTTTATTTATTAATATTTCGTAACATGTACAAATACATTTATTGAACACAGACTAATGGTCTGACAGATCCTGCACACACAAATCGTTAATACGGATTTTCGGCTTTCATCAATGTAAGAATGCATTTCCTTACTTAGGACTATATAATTCACTTTTGTGCACGTATATTTCTGCACACGTGATTTATAAAGTACTATTGCTTGAAAGAACGAATATTGATACATGATGTTTTCTAACATCAGCGCTGGAATTTAGCCCTTCTTTCAAGTTTGTTATGCGTAATTTGTAGATTTTGTTTGCAATTTCGTATCTTAGTATTATATAATTAAGACTGATGGATTTGTCAGCGTAGCTAAATATATAACTATGATTAAATGTTTACTTGTTTTCTAGTATCTTTGAAATGTTGTCCTATCAGTAAATTAAACTATGGCACGTGTGGAATCGAGTTTTAATATTAAAGAGACAGTTTAATTGGCACTTATATAGATACATTCTTACATTCTGAATAGGAGGTAGATTCTTGTACTCAAATACCACTTTACACACCAGAAGCGACTTTTGTCCATGGGTCATTTAATTCTAACGGATGACAAGCCGACATATTTCTTGGCTGTTTGCCCAATTGTTTTAAGGTATGACTGCACAAAACGTATATATTTCCGCTCCCTCGGTATTTCATACTAACATGACTTTCAATCCTCCTAAATTTATTCTGGCGTTAAACCAACCTGGATGACAAGTTCACATTTGCATAATATCGTTTTGACAATCTTGGAGCATTTAAATTGACCGATCAAGTAAAGAAAGAATTTTATGCCACCAATAAGCACAATTTGTCGTTAAAATTGTTCATTTCTGCTTAGAAACCATGGTGACAAAGACCTTTTCAGTTTGGGGGAAATTCAGTAAAACTGAATCGATGTAGATTTTTATGAATTCATATGTATCATTTAATTCAAGTTGCATTATTGACCAGTTGTGCTTGCGACAGATCTTTCGAGAAACCGAACAAGTGGACAACGCGAGTTTTAAGCTAGCGACCATATTGAAAATCAGGTTTGAACCATTTTCATCTGAGGCAATCTACATTGTGTAAGACGTTTTGAAGACAGTATTACATATGAATATAGCTAAGCATCTGTGAGGATAAGCAATAATAACATGTTGAAGAGAACTGCAGTGTAAACATATTGCAAACATCGGTTCCATTTGTATTTAGGATTAGCTAGATAACACAAGAGATCTGTACACGAAAGCCCGATATCGAATTGCCATTTGTTAGAGAGAAAAAAGGTAACAATTTTTAAGATGATCATCATTTTCATCTAATACCACGAATAAACTATCAATCTTTTAGTCACAAGTATTACGACCCTATGGTCTGAAATATTAACAGAAAGTACAATAAGCAACAAGCTTTGTAACATGCAACAAATATTTATGTCCCTAGAGTACAGTATGGCGAAATAAATCTCAAAAAATCCTTGAAATTTAGACATAAGGCTAAATGATTAGAGGCCTGAATAAACTGTAGTGGAAATTCAAATTAAATCCATCTCTGGAAGTGTTGATTTGTCTGTGGTGGCCCGTGTAGTGGTGATGTATCAACAGTGATAAAAATAATACTATCCAAGTATATATCCATAGTGGAAAGTTCACTATTAATTCAAATTTATATTTCCATTAATTCTTGTATGAGAAATGTTTCAGTGACAAAATAAATTGTATGAATACAATTCCAGCCCAAACGAACTGCTGGGAACAGCAATAATGCAATCGATTCTGCTTATATATTAAGGCACGAATGAATAATTTACAGATAAACCAGACTGTATAGTCCCCTACTTGACCTCAGGTCACAATTAGCATTTTCTTAATAAACTATTTCGTAGTGGAAAATAACCTTGTAGAGGGTGCCTAATGTGTCAGAAATAAAATGTTAGTTATAATTAGAAAGTATATTGCAATAAAGAACACAGTAAACACAATGTTCATGAAATAGGCAAATACAATAATTTTAATATTTATCACATACTTATGTGAAACTTTTTGTTTTGCATAAGTTGTTTATTGAATAAAAGAAAATCAATGATCAGGTCAATTAGAAAATGAACTTGATTTTGTAGAAGTCAAGTCCTTCACATGATGTTCAATAGCATATAATGAAATGAAAAAGATAAATACAAATCTAACTAACGCACAATACAAATTAAATTTATATAACACAAGTCCATATTATTATGACCAACCGTTCAGGAGGAATATCGACAGCGAATGGTGGTTATGATATATCGGGTGTACAGGCGGCGACAGTCCATTCACGACCAGCTGTGTATACTGGGAAATCTTTTAATGCAAATCTTATGCCGGTATGACCATTTGTCCGTGAGCACACGCGGTTATAATATTTTCAAGAAGTGCGCCAGGACGATCACATAGGACGTCAGATAAACAACGCTTTATTCTAGGACCAACTACATATCATAATGCGAATTTTAATAAAATGGCAATGTTAATACGACAGTTCACTAAGGAGTCTGAGGGGGTTTAGAATTTACTACACTCCTCAATGAATATGTGTGTAAAGTTTCATTGCTGTAATAAGGGAAGTGGGAATTAGAATATAATGATTGCCAACGGACAGACAGACGGAAGATAGACGAAAGGCTCTCCCATAAGATGTTCTGATTATTTCCCAAATCATTCGACAGCCATAGTATTTTGCCACTCTTCCCTCTATTATAAAATTTAATGCATAATCTTCATATAGAATCTGTATATCGTTTGTCTTTGCCTGGTAGAATAATTATCACTTTCAAATTTAAAAGTTTCTAAGTCAACGTTCTGACTAAGTTGTAAGACGCTAATACTTAATTGTGGTAACCATTTTAATTCATATTTACTCTCTCCAGTATCCGTTTGCAGTAAGCCATAGTTAGTTACATCATTGATCATATATCTCAAAACCAGCAAGACGATAATAATTTATTGGTCGACATACCATATTGAATATATCTAGAAACGTTTGATTTCTCTATCTTCTGTTTTATCCCTTGGTGGATGCTATTTTGTCAGATTAAAATCCATCTCCACCACTCTCAAACTCTCCCCTCCAAAATTATAGAAAACCATTGTTTAAAGAAAATAAATCATATTTACAACAATCAATATGAAAATCGTAAGTATAATCAAAAGGCAACTTTCGTGAAACGAAATCAGCTACTTTATATGCAATAATATGAATATTTGCTTATTTATCTCGTACACCAAGAAACTAGATATGTCTATTTTGTATCCTTAGTAACATCATTATTTATGTCAGGGTATGCAGTGATTTAGCGTACTTATATTGTATAAAGTCGTTCTCATCTTCAACTAAATTTGACCAAAATATTTTGTTAGATCTGTATTAAATGGCTTGATAAGGTGAACTTCTTTGGAGCTGACTCCTTGTCGGTGTTAGCGATATTGATCATGTGTTTTATATTAAACATTTAAGTGCTGAGTCGAGCCTCTTAAACTAATTGCAGATGTGTTGTTAGCATTTCGGTGAGAACTAATGGAGGTAATAGTCTAAGAGAAAAGAGATGGTGGATAAAGTATTTTCAGGACGTCCTCCAACGACATGTACAGAAGAGCCAACTCCACTTAACATAAACTAAAGACTTTCTTTTTTGATCAGAGTACTCGTTTACACATATTGACATTTTCGCAATGGAAAAAGCAAAACTAGCACTTTAACCACGTCAAATGCGCAATTTTAATAAATTAATGCAAGTTGAAGAAAATAACCATCACAACAGCCGTGTTGTCGCTATTATATGATCATTATCAGTTCAGTCATATATTTTGATAGTTTATCTTATTATTATGTTGTAGCTGTTAACATGTCTGGCATTTTGGGTTTAAGCTGCATTTTCCTCTTTCGGTGCATTCTATGTTGCATATGGAATATTTTACAGCTGGTTGTGCTTCGCCCATTTACATACTGCCATGTCTTATCCGTGATATGCGCTGATGTGCGTAGAATTAGTGACTCAGGAACTTTCTTCAACACGATCTAAATTGTGCAGAATGTAAAGGCTGTAATGGAATGTATTTCATCAATATGAAGTTAAATCATTTCTATATCAAACCATTGTGGTTGCATTTGTGGTAACTCTTTGCAATAGTCGATTTCATGAATGCATTAAAATTGTACATGGCAAATATACGGTACATGCAAAATGTTTGCCTATACTAATATTGAATGATATTCGAGATTAATTTATATGTCACTATTACCGCATGAACGTGCATTTGTGTTTGTTTAGACCCGCTTATTGTCTACGCCAACGTTTATGTTTTTAGCTTCCCAGTGAAGTTATTGGATTTCGGCTGCCATATACATGGAAGAGATTAACTTTCTCAGTGACGTCATATTAGCTTCCTATAATATTAAATTATAATCGCCTTGTCTCATTTTTACTGTATACATACTGTCGCATACTGTCGATGGTTTCTAAATATCTCCTTTATACCTCTGGTTTTGTAATAAAATTAGCCTTGTAGATCACAGATGTTGCAGTTCATTCATTGGTGGTGTGCTGCTACATTAAATATGACGCATTCATCGAACTGTTTCGCTTTGAGAAACGCGTCGTGTTGTATTCATTTGTTGAGTTAGACCATGTTTTTATTAATGTTTTCACTCAATCTGAAGTTTATTTCACTATATTTTCATTACTGGTTGACATTAGGTCTTACGTACTTTTATTTCTCAACTATGATATTAAAGCCACAAATATGCTGCTCGATCGATGCGTTCAATACAGACTTAAATTCGATACAGTACTAAAGATATTAGGGTCATAGGTGAGGCAGATACTTAGAAATTACTTATGTGTTGCTGTATGTACCATCCTCAATATTTTTTTTATAATGTTACTGTCGATATGTCAGGCTGACCTAACTGCACGAAAAAGTATCTCATGAAACATAAATGTTCTACATATAAATTATCCTATATATATTTGTTATACAATATGTGCCGTTCTATCTAAAAGTGCATATGTTTAAAAACAAGTGGAGTTAAGCACTAGATTCGGATGTTCGGAAGGTTTATCACCGCATGTAGTAATATTAGAATCATCGATTTGATCATTTGATTGTGTGGTATTAATAAGGCATGAATTTGCGATATTTTAGTTTTGTCATCTCCATTGGTTGTTTAGTATTGGGGCCAAGCGGGCACTACAGGAGCATTTGTAATGAAAATTACTATAATTCACAAGAGAGCTAGCAGATTTTAGTATTTTATGTTAGAGTTGCAGTACCGTTCACAATACAGAGAAAATAAAAGGCATAGGTGGTCTGGTGATTTTTCAGTCACTCTAAAGTCCTTCTGATGCGGTATGTTTTTAATATTGCTTCCAATGTTTCCACATCCCTTAATGACTTATTACAAACAAGATAATATGAGTGATCTTGAAACCGGATATACTAACAACATTCACGGTATTAAATCCTTAAATATGGATCGTACGTGGTGGATAAAGATTGCTTGTCGTCAAGACAGGTACAGATTACACTGTGTGATTCCTCAACAGAATATTATCAATATACATCACTGAAAATAATTTAAGTAAACGCTATATTGTAGAACTGGTCTTGGTGGTCAAATAATATTATCCGTATCATTCAAGAGAATACTTATGGTGTGGTGATGGTGGTGATAATGATTATGATGATTATAATGAAATTGTTAACTTGTTGATGATATGCGTCAAATACTTCCATCAATTATATTATTTCCGTATAATGACTAGAATGTGTGCCCAAAAAATGAATAATTTGCGCTCAAGACACTTAGTTTGCATGTATTTCTAAAACATAAGTACTGAATGGAAAACAAGAAAATTTATTTGAGCAGATCAAGTTGCAGGGTGTGCCCAGCAAGTGCCCATCAACACAGGTCTACCTGGCCAGGTGAAATGGCTATATGTCTTTTCCTGAATGGCAATATATGTCATAGTTATTACTATCTGGACCGCAATTATAGGTTTGTTGTTCGTAGTGGCGATTGCTTTAATCCACAAGCTTGTATTTTTACAGGAGACTGATTTGTCGAGACATTAGAGTAATCGAACATTTAACTCAGTATTACATTCATAAGTCAAAACTACCTAGGACAACATAACGATCCAATCACTTATTCTGGTTTACAGACCCGTTTCGAACGATTCAACCGTGCTTATCGTTCTCCTAATATGACGACCTACTAAACGGTCCCAGTTCCATATTGGTAGGAGACAAATACAAAACAGTTCATTCAGAATTTTCAAGTCATTTGAAAAGGAAAGATTAAGTAAATCTCCAATTATTGAATGTATATTTTACATTATATTAATTATATTGACACTAAGACATTAATCTTTAAATGATTGCCAATTTTAGTGTACGATGCCTTCGAATCGGTTCAGTTTTGTAAGTGAAGCAATATTAGTTTGACCGGAGCACAATCTTGCAAATGGTCAATGTTCTATCTCAATGCATTGCTAACCTTCCATCATTGATATATCATGTAGCACAGATGTGTGATGCAATGTATAATGTCCGCATAATTACAAAAACCTACGTGAATCTTTTTCTCGACTGCCACCTTAATCAAGCTTTCATGCATTCCTCGGTCATATCCTTTTATTTTTACCTTCAGCTAGCGGCCCAGGAGTGTTTTGCAAATCTACAGTACTGCACATCGAAAGAGGAATTCTTTTTGCACGTGATCCTTCTATCTACCATGTAGTGTTGTTTTGATCCGTGACAATGTCACTTCGTGCTATCAAGCCTTTTCAAACCTGTATGAATGTGTACGCTTTAAAATAAATAATGTAATACAATGCCTAAAGAGATTTCCTTTCTTGTGCCAGGAGCAATATGCTGTGCTACAATATCATCGTGCGTAAACTGAACAATCGGCTATCCGGGAAACAGATCTGTAACCAAGCCAAGAATGTTCATATTCCAGAAAATGATTTTGAGTCAAGTTGACCAATCGGATGTTCCAAAAGCTGATAATGAGTTCAGGGGAGTAATCTAGTGTTCGAAACATCACCTAGAGCCGAGTTGAGATAGTTATAATCATGACATCAATATTCTGTATCAACCGTGTATCAAAAACACCGCCTTTGCAATTAACATCGTCATGTCAGTAACTTAAATTAAAAAATTTCTTAACTACACTTACTTTATGAGAGCCGATTCACACAGACCTACCCGTTGCACTTTCTGTCTGCTTTTCAGAGTCAATTGTCTGTCTCATTGGATAACTTCCACTTCATTGCGCCCTAACTGACTGGTTGTAGGTACATATGTGAACTCCTGCTTGCAGGGCCAAAAAGCAGGGAAAAACTCACGACCCAACCGAGAGTCAAACCTAGGACCCAGTAACTCGAGACGAACATAGTGCTGCATTATCCATCGAAGTGAACAGGCCCAATCCTACCCACCACATTAGAGCAACAATTGCAATGACTGAATAGGTGACGCAAAAATCAATATTAACTATTATAATCATAACCTACACTAGGATGTTGGAGAGACAGTAATAATTACCAACTACTATGCAAACAATTTGACTGTGATTTAAACAAACCAGAATCCGTGACAAACAAAGACAATTATGTACACATAGACGTATATAGAGATAGGTGGATTATTCATTGATAATATTTCTCCACGAAATTCTCTAAGCAGGAAATAACACGAAGTAAATCAAGAACTGATCCCTTGTACATGTAATTATATATACTTATAATTGCAATGTGATCTGGACGATTAGGCTAGTTTACATCATACAGCTATCAAACTAACCGCAACTGTGTAGACTGAATGGTGTAAAATCAACCAATGGAGTAATAATTCTCAGTACTGCTACTCACGTTATCCAATTACTTGAGGAATTACCAAAGTATGTGTACATCGTAAGGGATAAGGAGGAGTTTAACCTTCACCAGAATTTTGTTAAAGCGTTTTATCTACTGTATATTCTGGTCTATATCCATCCTGCCAAAAAGAGGTACAAGGTGAATATTATTATACCAATCAAAGCACAACCAAGCAAAATAATAACACTAACGAACTACCAACGCATCAGCGGCACAGGTTGGTCAAGTAGTCTAAAGAACCCACCATTAGCGACCACTGCCATCTCACCTCTGTCCGCGTAGGTTCGATTCTAGGGCCCATTAGAAAGCTAGCCAGTGGCTTCCTGTGGGTCGGTGGTTCTTACGGGTGTTGTCTCGGCTTCTTCTTCTTCCATTAGTTACACTGGCCGATATGTATAATCTATCATGCATTGAAAAATGGCCTTAGGCCCCTAAGAACAGCAACAGCAGCAGAAAATTTGCAAGAATGCATATACACGTTACCAATTTGTATATCCTGTTTTGGGGACGATTAATCAATTTCCAGGGATTTAGATTATCCACCATACCGTATGTATCAGTTGCTTCAACGGGTTATATCCGTTGATGGCAGTGTTATACCCGTTGATACAACAAGTTATATCAAATACTAAAAGCCTACGTTGTTTTCAATTTATGAAAATATAATTTTGAATTAGGTTCCTTTTTCTGTTAATTTCCTAGTTTACTAAGTTTTATGCATGGGCGTTTTGGGGTTAGTACTCCCCTTAACTCATATATTTCATTTTTGATGGGTTTTCTTTAAATACATCCCGATGCAAGTCGCAAATCCTTAGTATATATCGCTCCTAAGTTGTTTCAAAGTTATGTTGATTTGTTTTATGTTTGAATTTAAATGAGAGGATATGGACAATTTTCCAAAGTTGTATTTATTTATACATAGTGAGTACATGTGTTCCTGTTATATCTCCCTCTCAGATCCTACCTGTTTACAGTTTTTGTAATTTATATTTTTCGTGACTGTGGTTTTGTTTGTATTGTTTGCAATTGTTTGATTGGCTCAGTCTATTATAGCCATGTGGTTTTAGCCTCTTGTGTTCTTTGATCATTATTGATTTTCTTCATTCCAATTTTGCAATTTTTTATGTTGATGGGAACCAAGGATAGAAGCGCGTTGTCTTCCAGTTAGTTGTACTTCTCCGTAATCATCCTTCTTTATCCTCAGTGTTTTTCTTCTTTTAGCATGTTAGCATTCTTTTCAGCATGCTAATCATCAGTGCTGTTTATTTTACAATGCATTTAATGTGCATTATCACGCTAATTTGAGTCTATATGTAAGGTTTTCTCAACATTTTCAGTTTCTAATGTATTTTATACCAGTTATGCATATTCTTGGTAACATTCCATTCGCGCATACATAGATACATACTTACATACATACATACATGCATACACAAACGTGCCCAGTTACGGTCACCACAAAAGTCATTATCAGCTCTAAATAATTCCAAGCGCTTATTTAAAAATTTAGTTCAAATTATAATTAGCCTTTACACCTTTAGCGTGGGTAATATAATTATTCTTCTCCAATATTAGAATTATTGATTTTGGATCATATTTAGTTATTGAAACAAATTCAGTAAATTTCAACACCCTAGCTTATAATATATCAGATATATTATCGCATGCATATTATCATTCTTTCATAAATATACAGGAAAGTGAATGTATTCCGCCATGCATATTAATAAAAACTATACACTACTTACGATTCAATTCAAGGGAAGGTTTATTTTAGGTCCGTAAAGTATGCAAAAGTTTCACGTTTGAGTTTCTTCCTTTAGTATCGGCTTATGAATAATTTATGACTCTTAATTCTGTATTTATTTACAGTTAGTAAAATGGACGCCAAGTTAAAGATCATGTGAAAACATCGATCGTTTCCTTAAGCTCTCAAAAAGTTAAACTTAATTTCCACATAAGGTACATCGGTCCATTTTAATGCTTAAATCATATAATAGTCTAATCAATAAACCCGTTGTTGAACAGATTAAATACTCTCACATTGCTTAATCTGTGAACGGCAGTATGATCAACCCAGGCCTTCTTGAAACCGTTTTGCATTGTACTGTAAACAAGATATTTCCACAGAAGATAGAACTCGTACTTAACAAAAATATGATTAATTTGATCAAAAGGAAAATTCTGACAAATAAACTTCATTAAACGTTCTCTTTCCTGCCCGGGAGACAAGGATGGTGATAACTAAATCAGTAAGATTTATTAAAAAATATTTAGTGTGCATGACATACACGTGATCAGAGTAATACTGCACAGCTGTTAGAGACAATGTATACCACGAATTACAACGATTGATAGAACTACACAATATAGCATGCACCATAAGTAGTTATAATGTAAATTGTTTACTCACAGTTGAAGTAAATGTTACCATTTCTATCTCAAATATCCATTTATAGACCCATGCATGTATATAACACCTGAGCGCATCCACATTCAACTGAGGTGTCACTTAGTCCAGTCATGACAAACATATACCAGTCTGGGACATAGGTTTGACACTTTTCTGTAACCAAAACTTTAAAATTCCCAAAGTGAAATTTTAACTAAACAAAAACTGAAGAAATGCCTGATTTTGCTACCAGCGTTGAAAACTCCATATATTCACTGATTCTCGCGATTGACGCGATGGACTTGATTGATCCTAATAATAAGAAAAGATACCAATACAAAAATGTTTTAGTTGTGCAATGATTCTCAACTATATGCAAGTGTGCAACTGTGAATCTTTGCAAGCAACTCTCGGGAGAGCGTGGGGAAAGATTCAAAACTGAATGAGAGAGCGGGAATGTTTGTAATATTAGGACTTTCACCAGATGAGCTCAGATTGGATATGAAGAAACTTTGTGAAAAGGTAGCCAAATATCATATCAAAACTCATGCACGGGCCAAGAAATAGCACATATATTTGCAGGTGAACAAGAGCGTCGCCGCCGAATCCAGCATACCATAGTCATTGAGACAGCTGCAACAACACTATACTTAGAAGTGTCTGAGTTACACTGAGTTACACTAACTTCGGTGTGATTTACATCATTATTAGGAAATTATCCCGACTGAATACAAGTCGTGTACAAACTCTGTGAAACGTATTTGAAAGATGTGTACAGGAATTGCATGGACTCTACTGTGGACAGTGGAGGTGGATATTGTTATCCATGTGAATTTGATTATGTTAAATAGCCGCGACATAATGCTACGCTTAAAAACTCAAGCAAGTGCTTTCATCTAGTCTGATCCTGAATCACGAAGACACTGAGGAAAATAGCGCTCACGTTGATGAAGCCTTTGCAGGAATTCTAGGGATGTGGAACATATCCATTTGAGCAGGGACAAGACTGAAATTCATTCAGCGGGTCAAGTTAGGTTCTAACGATATGTTGTATACCGTGGCAAGCAGTAATCAATGATTACAGAGAATGTTCTGAATAAACACTCTTGTCTGCGTTTTCTGCAAAAGGTATTGATATCAGGAAGTTTCGGAGACTTACTCCTATCATAACAGTTAATGTATTTGTCTGGGATAAAGCCTGCAGCCTATTCGACAATCGATATATAATTGCAGGCACTTTAATATTGATTTGTCATTATTATGCAAGCTAAGGTCGCGATACCATTACATGTGGATTAAACAGTGTCGCACGAATAGTATTCCGGTATAGTAGGATCGAGGGCAGAACCGGGTAAAACATCATGAAATTTACAGCGGTGCAGTGAATAATGCATGTACTCTATATTAGCTATGCAGACGTTGAATATCTTAACATGTCAGCTGAAGTTCATGAGGCATTAACACATGCAACTCAAGCGATTCAGTGAAATATGCTGCACAAGTCCCATCGGGATTGTGTTACACTGCCGTCAAATGCGGTGGACAAACAGATCATGTAATGTTATACAGCACCCATGCACAACAAACACGGCGAAGATGTTCATAAAATCATTAAAGGTTACATTGAAATGGATATGACAACAGCTCTGTTGAAATTATTTAACTAATAATGACACAGGCAAGTTTCTCGCAGCCACTCATTGCTGGATAATTCATTTGTATTTTGGTCAGAATGCGATCGAGATACAAGAGTCAATGAAGAGATCGGACAAAGGTTCACATAGTCCCATAGCGCGATTCTAAAATGTTTATTCACGAACATGACCCTACATTCAGCTCTGCATCTAGATTGGTTTTATTTTGCAACATATTCCTAGCTCGAACCAATCACTAAAGAGGACCATCTTGATGGCCAAGCTCAATTCTAACCTTTTTATACGTCAGCATGACCTTACGCTAAGAACTGCAAGCTAGATTTAATCTCCAACATTGGCTAGCCTGAATATATTAATAAGATTCCCCATGATCAACAAATTCTGCATGGAGGTCTCGAATGCATCAGTTACAATAGCCTTCCAGAAATTGCCAGAATTGCAACTACACCTCAGGTTAACTGACCGATGAGGCTATCAGTGACAGCTATGAACCCTCAGCATTGGCCAGGAAAGCTCTGCAACGTAAGATATTTTCTGGGTTTGCCCCAAAATGTCTCCATGAGTAACATACTATTGATTAGGCCCACGCCCGTGTATCCTGTTTGCAACAATAGCCGACTGACGAACCTTTGTTTCCCTTTGTGGATCCAGTCGGGCAAATGTTTGACTTGCCCGATGTAGACCAGAAATAGACAACTGTACATTAGATATCGATCCATTACAATACAATGACAGTGGTTCGTGGACGTGTAATACTCTATCGTCTTAACTGAAATGTCACATCTGGGTAAACTTGTTATTCTGAGCCAGGTCAACTCAAAATATTCTTTGGAGCGATGAAAAAGAAATCGAATCTCATTTGAAACTTTCCTGAGACAAATTATCCGTGACAGGCGTTTATCAACAGATACTTTCACTATTGTGAATTAAATTCCAAATATATTTTGCATCTAGATAGTTGACTCTCTATCGTTCATTTTTGCACAAAGTCTTCGCCTGCATCTATATTGAAATTTATATCAGAATGTCTTTGTCTCCCAACATAATCTGACTTGCACATATTTTCTGATGCAGCCTAAGACAAAGTCTGCCAAAAGGTGTTTTTTCCTAAATCGATAACCGCTTCATAAACGTTTGTATCAAGTGAACTAACGAGAGGATGTGGCTGGGGTAGACGTGAATTATTAAGTTTAACTTCCAAATCTTTGTGACTGGAACAAGTTCCTTATATAGAAATTATTTTCATTTCCTACGTTAATACCGGATATATTTCATCGTTTGGTACCAAAAGCACGATATTCTAACAAGTGGCGAAACTACGATTAAAGTATATAGTCTGTTGGTATCATGAGATGATATAACACCGGTCTTAACGTAGGAAAATACATTTTCCCTTTATCATGTACCAGACTTTCTAGCAAATCGTTAAACTCAACCATCCACACAATACGCTCACATCCATTTTGTTCATTTCATCTCACATTCAACGCCTGAACATATACATATATGTGACTTAAGAAAGCAGCAGGATTGGGGTGACGTAACATGTCGCAGTAAAATATCTTTGTGTCTCATTTTACTATCTAACTCTTCCAAAAACAATGCAATTCCGATTTGGTAATGCATCACAACTGGTTTGTCGTTGCTGTCAATGAAGTAAGAGAAAATATGTGCAGAGAGATGCGGACGGCTTCGGGTCAAATGTCTTTATCAAAAATGTATTTATATGTCTGAAATGTAAGGCAGTTTCGGTTTATTTGTTGTATCTCAGGAGCTACTCGTTTTTATTGCTAATGAAGGGAATTCTTATATTTTCACGTGTGAACATATAAGGATATATTTTTCACATTTAAAAATATAGAAACGACTAACTGGAAAGTATTTCTCCAATAAGTATCTGTTTTTCATATTTAAGTAAATCATAAAAAGCAATACTAATTTTCTGCCTAAATATTTGAAAAAAACGTCGTTGTGTTGATCTAGGAATACTAAATAAAACACACCTGACATTTTATGCCATTTTATTTGTGGATGTTGATTAATATAATCCAATGATGACCAAGGTACATCTCGAACATATACGGGAATCTATATTTAATGGCTGCTATTTAAATTTTAATAAATACATGCAACCATTTCAGAACATTTAACAGCTTATAATTGAGGTTGATAATTGTCCCATCCGTTTACGTAGTGTTATTATTGATTAAAAAAAAAACAACAAAAAACAACAAAAAACCAACGGCCTTAAGATTGATGCTAAGGGCGTTGCATATGCATGCCAAAATAATGTTTGAATGAGCTAACTCGAATATTTCTTGCACTGCACTACCATTCATGGCATTTTCCTTATATCAGTATATCGTTTTCATGCCTTTAAGAGATACACTATGGCCTCTGTAGACTCTCATGCCTAATTCCTATGACACAATTGCAAAACGGGATGGTTTAATATCAGATGTAGCTCTATTTACATAAACCGATACAATTTCAGCAAGTCACTCGGAAAACAAAATATGCACACGTTAGAGGTAAGGAATCAGACCTAGGGATCACTTACCCTATTAGCCCATAAACCTGACTAAATATTTTAATAAATTTAAGAAGATTAATTTTTCAGTTCTGATATTTAACACGAGGTATATCTTGTATTATTTGTAATCATCGCCTCTTGTGCTGTTAATTTGATTATGAAGGGCAAAATAGTTTCACGCTAAAACTTATCATTCAAACAGGAAATAGCCGAACACGTTATCCTCTCGTCCGAATGATCCTAATGTAACAGATGCTGTTCGATTTTAATACTATGTCAATCTTTAGCCTTAGAATTTGTAATACAATTTAGCCTTTGAATTTACTTTAGAAACACGTATGTGTAATATTTCTTTGTCAGTAGGCTAACATGCGTTGACTTGCTGAGAAAATACGTACATTACATGTGTACAGAGTAATTAATAATCATCAGTTCATAATATGGTGTTGTGGATTTTATCACGATGCGAACGAATATGTAGTGCGAATGCGCATCAGTTCTCTTTATTCTAGAATCAGGCAATCTTCGAGTGATGTATCATGTTATAAATTGTTTCTTTCTATCCATCAATACTTTCGTTGCCCTTACTGTGTATAACATACATTTTTGTTTTCAAATCCTGGAATCATTTTCATAGATATCAATACCAAAAAGAATCACGGTCAGAAGGCGTACCACGTTCCTCACTCATGTCTAAAATTTGAATACGGAGGTCAGAACAAGGTGAATGTAATTGTATGAAATGTGTTCTTGTCGGAGTTGCAACGTTCTAGTTACAAGTGATAATTAAAATAAATTTACCCACATGCACTACTGTATACACCAAGTCTAGATAATGTCAGGCTTTGCTAAATTCATGTCCATAATCATGGTCAAGACAAAGGGGACATAAATAATAAGACTTCAGTCTGTTTTATTTTAAGAGCCCTACATCAGTAACTTTACACCAAGGCTAGAGAGTACCATATACTCAGCGGTTGTCTTTGCTCTACTCGATCAAATTCAAAGCACGGGAAATCTGGATTTCTAATCTGTGTCTTTGTGGTTTATTGTCGTGTGTAACCTACGTGAACTTTTACGATAAGACATTGATCTAGCAAATGGGTGAATCACCATTATAGTACTGTTGCTAACTAGAGACAGGTCTCTTGCCCGAAATGATGGTCTTAGCAACAACAAAAATGTAGGCTATATTCATTCACTGTGAGCTGTTTATGTGTCTAATCTGACAGTTCTGAAGTACTAAATATCTGCACTTTAACAAACGTAAATAATAGCGATATATTTAAAGCATGTTGTTAGTAATTATTACAATAATGAGATTAACACATTGTCCGTACGGTATCTTATAGCCAGCTGTTAACATCGCATCCCATGGGTCAAAGTCAAATCAAGGGAAATCTGCATTTCTAATCTGTGCTCGTACGACCTATTGTCTCTTGGATCTCCGTTAACGTTTATGATAAGCCTTGACCGTAGTGAGTGAGTTGATCAAGGCTATTGAACTATAAAACGAATCGGAGACAGGACTTTTGCCTATATATGACTGACTTAGCAGCAGCAAAGCAGCAAACCGGATTCATCTTTTGTGAGCTGTTTTTGTGTCTAGTCGGATGCATTTGCAGTTTTAATATATGCACTTGAATAAACCTTACGAATAACGCAAAATAATAATTATAACAAGAATAAGATTTTATAAAGAGAAAATTCCTGTGAAAAACTTCTTCGTATTAAATTTGTCACTGTTTATGAACGTTTGTAACATTTCATATTAAAGTGTACATTCCCTTACAGCAAAGAGAGATCTAGAATTGCGAAATAATGGCCGTAGTTACAAGTGCCTTTCCGAATTCAGTAATCGCATCGTTGATACACTAACTGTAGTTAGAAGGTCAGTGCATGCAGTAAGACGAAGATGTGACGCTTATACCTCCTCCAAAATTAAACATACCCGTACTGGACACACGGTTTTGATATAATCGTAATAATAAGTCTGAATCTTGAAGTCTGTACTAGATTCTATGATATTACTGTAAAATGACGTCTTTAAACTATCAAAGATAAACCGTATGAGATATAAGCGAGTTATATTGAAATTGTTAGTAAGATAGATATTCATTGTTTCCTCAAAGTGGAAGTAAAATTTAACAAATAACGGAAAATGAAAAATATACCAATCACTCGTGTGTAAAATCAAAGCTATATACATTCGTCTAATTAAAGTAATAAATTAGGACAATAATGTGTAAGTAAGTGAATTATTGTCAAATTAATGAATGAAAAATACATTTTTAATTAAGACGTTATTGATTAAAAGAATTTAAAACATTCTAGCCAAAAGCAAATATTTGTACTTAAATCTGCAGAGAGAAATCAGTCCAAGATGTTTAATTGACAATGCAAAATTATACTTATCGCTAAAATTAGAATCTTATCTAAGAGGATGTCGCTTCGTATATACTGTTTCTTTCATGTCGTCCAGATCCGTTAGAAAACTAGAAACTTTAATGAAATGGAAACAGCTGGACATTTTATATATATAGGTAAAACATTGTTCCTTAGATTTTGTTTTCAGCTTGTACTTGTCCCTACCTAATTTAGAGGTATGTGTATGCACATATTTGTTAACTATCTTT